>JAOEHY010034804.1:53484-75108 GCA_025447955.1 Psilopsiagon aurifrons | reverse complement strand
AATTCTTTACTGTGAGGGTGGTGAGGCACTGGAATGGGTTGCCCAGGGAAGCTGTGAATGCTTCATCCCTGGCAGTGCTCAAGGTGGGGTTTGACAGAGCCTTGGGTGGCACGGATTACTGTGAGGTGTCCCTGCCTGTGGCAGGGGGGCTGGAACTAGATGATCTTCAGGTCCTTTCCAACCATGACTGTTCTATGATTCTAAGAGAATACACAACAGCCCACCACCCGCCGTCTGATACCCAGCACATTCTGAGCAGTTATCTATCCCTTTTGGGTAACTGCTGCCTGTTTATATAGGGGGCATGACATGCTGTGGTATGGAATACCTCTTTGGTCAGTTTGGGTCAAGTGTGCTGTCTCTGCTTCCTCCCATCTTCCCCTCCTCCCTGGCAGAGCATGAGACTCAGAAAGTCCTTGCTCAGACTAAATACTTGAGCAGTAACTAAAACCATCGGTGTTATCAGCACTGTTCCCAGGCTGAAAGTCAAAACCACAGCACTGCACCAGATACTAAGAAGGAGAAGAATGACTGCTACTGCAGAACCCAGGACATCCTGTCACTACAGTTCCTAATGAAGAGTCCCTCAGCATCCCTACAGGCCCTCTTCAGATATTGGAAGGCTGCTATGAGGTCTCCACAGCCTTCTCTTTTCCAGGCTGAACAGCAACAACTTTCTCAGCTTGTCTTTGTCTGAGAGGTGCTCCAGGCCCCTGATTATCCTTGTGGCCCTCCTCTGGACTTCAGGGCTTTAGGGAGACCTTATTGCAACCTTTCAGTAGGGGCTTATAAGAAAAATGGGGACAAACACTTTAGCAGAGCCTGTTGTAATAAGACAAATGGTAATGGTTTTAAACTGAAAGAAGGGAGGTTTATTCTGGATGCAAGGAAGAATTTTTTTTACATGAGGGTGGTAAAATGCTGGCACAGGTTGACCACAGAGATGGTAGATGCCCCATCCCTGGAGATGTTCAAGGTAAGTTCAGATGAGCGACTTGATCTAGTTGATGCCCATGCTCATTGCAGGCTGGGTGGATTAGATGACCTTTAAAGGTTTCTTCCAACCCAAAGTATTCTATGACTCTCTGTTAAGCATTTACCCAGGAATATCTGATTTTGATCAACTAGCCGCAGTGCCACCAGTATATTAAGGCTGAAAAAAGGTGATGTGCTTTAATAAGCCAAAATGGTCCTTCAGAAGCTGGTTCATAAGTGGATCAGATGGCTGTATTTTGGGATCAGCAAACACTAGTGTAGAGTGTGCTATTGCAAACAAAACTGGCTCTGGCTATGCAAGTTAGATTTGCTGCCCAATGTCTGTCATCATTCTTGGAGAGGAATCTGTTCCCTGGGGGTCCTTTTAACTGTGGCTATGATGTGGCAATCAAATTGCACTAATTGGTTAGGACATGAAACACCCCTGGGATACCTCAGGTTTCTTTTAACAGAGGGATTGTATGGGGGAAAAGGAAGATTCAGAAGACAGTCATTGCAAAATTGAGTTATGTGGTATGGGAGATTTGTTACCCTCTGATTTTCTCCTGTCAAGGTTGGGATGTTAGCAGTCACATTTTCCTATTTTTAATATATTTTTCTCTCCCCTGTTGCTGTGTGAAGCCACATGAATGATGGGCAAAGCTGACGGAGTGGCTGGGGTAGGGGAACTTGAAATTGACGGTACATGAAGTGCTGCCAGATGCATGGCACGCACAAATGGAAACCTTGCTTCTAACAGTCTCCCCTGCTGAGGTTAATATTCAGTATTACCTTTTATTGCTATGAATAAAGACTTGCCTGATAGAAACTGGGCTTCAACTTTTCACAGCACTTTCAAGCCTGGCAAGTCCTTTGACCTTAACGCAAGTTATCAACCCATATAAAACCTAAAAATGGCTGCACAGAGCCTCCCAAGATCCTCATACTGAGCAGGGCTTCCAAGTTCAGAAAAGGGAGTTTTAGCTCAGAAAAGGACAAACGAGGAGCATTATTCTGCTACAGCCCCAGATGCCCTTGCACTCCCTGCCTACCCAACCAAGCAGGCACAAGCAGTTCCTGAGGTCCAAGAACTGTAGTATGTCAGAGGAAGAAGTGTGGTTGAACCGACTGAGATAAATCTCCAATGGTATTGTCATTATCAGATCATATTTGTCTTTGAGTTTAATCATGATGCTAGAGCCCATAGAGGACAAGCTTAGAGAATCATTCCCTTTTGAAAGTGGTAAGGTGAGGCCAGTACCTCTCTGGGGTCAGTACAAGGTGGGCAGCACCATTTCCAACAGACTCCCCTCAAAATGTTGCAGATCAAGACCCAGCTCTATACCCACCCAAACCTTATCTGGTTTCTAGTATCCTTGCCACAATTTCCTGGTCTGAGGGACAGAAGGGACCTGTTGTGCTACCTGCAGCTTTCTGTCCTTTCCAAGTTCCGAGCTGCAACAATCCCCCAGTCCCCTTGCTGCATGCGGACATGTGAGCTTTCCTAGAAAACAAGTGAATGTATAAATGGGCACTTTCTGACTCTTTAGGTTGGATTTTCAGTAACTATGTCTTAATCTTAGAATGACCATGGCAAATAATTATCATCTGTGGCAGCTATTTGAGAAGAAATAAGCTCTAAGCTTCCTAGGAGGTCTCCCTTGTGAAGCCTCCCTTCCTAGGCATAAAAACAACCCCAGCTGGGTAACCAGGACTTTGTAGCTGGTACTGACATTATACAAATGTCTGAATACAAGGCAGCAGTGTATTTTCTTGGTATGGTTTGAACCTGTACCACTAGCATATCACCCGCCAATTCTTTCTGTCTAAAATGGCTTCCATGAGTTTCCCATCAGTCGATCAGTTATTTCTACACAGTATTTGTGCAATATATACTCTGAGCCACCAGGCAAATAGAAATGCCATTTCCTGTTGAGTTTAGCTCAGCTATGAAAAGTATGACCACAAAAAATTACTGCATTCTACATCAAAATAGAAACATTGAGTTTCCTATCTAACCCACAGAAGCCAGGAAGTTCATAACCTATTCTAGATTAGATCATAAAAACATAAAAAAGGGGATTTAAAAAAAAGAGGCACTACATATACCAGCATCTGAATGTCAGGACAGAATTTCAGTCAAATTGTATTAACAGTAATTGGAGATGTATTAACAATGGTTGGGGGAGAAGGGCAAGAGGAAGGATACCTGATAGCCATCCTAAAATCATGGAATGGTTTGGGTTGAAAGGGACCTTAAAGCTCATCCAGTTCCAACCCCCTTGCCATGGGGAAGGGGCGCCTTCCACCGGAGCAGGTTGCTCCAAGCCCCATCCAACCTGGCCTTGAACACTGTCAGGGCTGGGGCAGCCACAGCTTCTCTGGGCACCCTTTGCCAGCTCCTCACCACCCCCACACGGGAGAGTTTCTTCCTAATATTTAATCTAAATCTCCCCTCTTTCAGTTTAAAACCATTCCCCCTTGTCCTGTCACTATTTGCCTTTATGAAGAGCAGCACCTTTGTCAGATCTCTGAAATCAGTCACAGTTTTGGTGCCAGGGGATTGTAGGGGCAAGCTCTCTGGAAGGCACAGGATAGTTGGAGTACTTTGTTTGCTAAACTCTTAACGAGGCATGTTCAACACTTAGCTCCCACTTCTGTCTGTTATTTGTTTGGTTTTGACATTTTGTTGTTACAAGAGCTTAAAGAATTTTTTTCTGTCTTTCCAATTCTTTCTGTCTGCCTGTTGACAGTCATTGGTGCATACACATTTCCATTGTTTTCTCTGCTTAACCACTTAGTCAGATTTGCCCATTTGTTTGCGGTTGTTCAACTGGCAACAAAAGATATAATTTTATCTTTTTTAACATAGGAAAATGTGATGCAAAACCACAAGCATTATTAGGGGGGATTTAGGAACAGGTGTAGTAAATAGGGCTGCTGGTTAATTGGGTTTTGATGTGGCCTGCATTTCAGCTCTATCTGTCCTTGAAGTGTTGCTTTAGAGTATGAACAACCAGGAAGGTAGTAACTGCTTTCCACTCCCTAATTATAAATAGGGAAAGAACAAAGCTCACCAGAGCTGAAAAAGTATGAGGAAGAGGGGAAAAAAGGAAAAGACAGCCTCTGCCCCTTCTTTCCAGTGTAGGTGGAGATTTCCATGGGGACAGCCCTTCCAGCTGAGTGCCTCCCACAGGTTTCTGTGGGAGTGCTGACTAGTCCCCGGGCTGACTTTGTAGGCGTTGCTGTTTGTGTGGTTTGGGGTGGGACAGGGCTTGAAGACACCTGTCAGTGCTGTTAGAGCTAGTACTGGGTGAATATATCAGATGATCTTGGAATAAAACTGCCCCTTCAATCTGCACAAGTTGGTTGACCCTGCTGTGTGAGACAGCCTTGACTGGCGCCTCTCTGGACTGATGCAGCTGCAGACACCATCTGATCTGCCTGTCAAAAAGGAGCTGCTCACCATCACATGGAGCCCCTCCATGCAAGGCTCTGAAGAAAGCAATGAATTCAGATCAGTGTCCCCAGTGGCAGCTAGAGTATCTCCAGTGGGTGACACTGAGGTTGCAGGAGGGCAATGAGCATCTTGCTCAGAAATATTCTGCAAAAGCAAGACCCGTGCTTTGGGACAGCAGTGGAGACACACAGCATATTGAAAACTGTGACCAATTTATTGTAGGAAGATGACAAAACTGCCAGGATGACTTTGAGTGTGCCCTGAATTGCCTTGCTTTTGTTTGCTGGTTCTCAGACTGTGCAGAGTTCAGACAAGCCAGGACGTTAAGTCTCTGGTGTCAGCATGACTTCTCAGCCATGAGAGCTCCATACAGATAATGCTCAGGGGAGAACATCTTTGATATATTTTGTATATTATATGCATGTGTTTGGGTGTGTTTGCCCTTGTGCATGTACGTTAGGCATAAATGAACTCAACACAAATTTAAGGGAGCCTCTAGTAACATACACCCCATATAAACTAAGTGTGTTAGGTAAATATTGTGGGTAAAATACAGGCATATGCCAAATTTTATGTTTCATTGGACTTGCACATGCTGAAACAAAACCACACATGCAACCACATCCATTAGCTAAAAAATCCGTCTTAAGCAACTGATCTTTGAGTGAGAGTGCTGGCTGTGTGCCTACCAGTGTAAGATGCAAAGCAAAGAGGGACTAAGCTGCAGAGGTACCAGGGCGTACACAGTCATACGTTCCTCTTTTTAACCTCAGTAACCTCTTTTCTTCCACTTGTAGCTCACATACCTCCACCCTCACCCTGGCAGCCAATGAGTATGTGAAATGAAAGCGTTTTGGTTACTTACATGGTTCATGATGAGTAATGGAGACTTGGTTGAATAAACTAGCAGCCTTTTTATTTTTCTACTGGTGGTAAAAGTAAATTAAGAATTACTCATAAGCTACAAAGAGGGACTGCTTGAATTTAATGTTGCAGAAATGAAATTTATGTGAATGTGTGAGCCAAAATGAAAATGATCATTTGGAATCAGTTTTAATAAGCAGAATTTAAATCTGAATGGCTGTAAAACAGGTTAAGTTAGATGAGGGACCAGTTGCAATGTGGGTAACTAGTTCTTGGAATGAGAGTAAGGAGGGAGAAATGGACAAATGGGAAGAAAAGAATTCATCAACAAAAAATTCATTAAAAAAATCAGTAAAGAAATTACACAGAGAAATACAGTGCTTTTTGCTATGCTGCAGACATTCTGGGTGGGCTGTTTAATTACCACGGGTGAATGTGGATCTGCTTGATTTGCTTTTTTTCCCAAAACCCTGAGCTTGTTATCAAGTGACATGATTTTAGGATGTAGAGCTGTAGAAGTGCCACATTTGTGAGACTTATGATAATCTGTGCAGGCTGACAGTGCTTAAAGTCAGCAAGTATTGATTATGATATGTAGATGCTAATGGACCAAAATGCACATTTCAAACTTCAGGTTCTTTATCAGAGTACTTATATTTGCATTTGTCTCTAAAAGAGTACTTAGATTCCTGGGGAATTATAGTAATGTGAATATTTGCTTCTAGCTCCTCATAATCAAGTGAAAAAGCGTCCCTCATTTGGTAAACCCATATTACAGGGGCCATTAGCTGTGTTCCTTGAAGTCCTATAAATGTCGACAAATTGTTGTGTACTGATGGAACATTTCAACTTAAAGTCTTTCTGTGGAGGACTTCCTCATGGTATGGAAGTGGACATGTTGATGTACGCAGAGAAAACCTGTTCTTCTGGTGTTTCCTGCCTCTCTCACAGCAGTCTTACAGAAATTGTGTTCTCTGGTTTGGTCTTCATGTGCTGCTTAGAAGCTTTGAGGGACTAGGTTTGCCTTTTGGAGTAGTGCTCAAGTGCCCCAGTACTCAGCCAGTACTTAATCTCCTAATCATATCAGCCCTGGCCACCCCATCTTCATATTTAGGTGTGAGAAGAGCAGTGCTTTTGCTATTAAGTCAAAGACTTGTCCTTCTGTTTTGTGTGGAGTTTTTAAGGAAAAGAGGTGCTGCAGGGTAGTTTACAGCAGTAGCTTACAGTGAATGACTGTCAGTAATTGCATGGACATACAGCATCCAACTGAAGAGCTTTGGTGGCCAAATTGGTGTTGGATAGAAAGTGATCTCAGATTCCATCCTACCCCTGTGAAGCCTTGCCCTGGGGAGCGCAGTGCTGCCTTTAGCTGTGTGCTCTTCCACCCTTGAGGCTCAGTCACATTTTTTCTGGGGTGATCTGGAAATGCTCAGCGTTTCTGGAAACCAGGCAGTGACAGCAGGGGGCAAGGAACTTGCTGACTCATTTCTGGGTGCCAGGTGCTAACACTGTGTCACATCCAGCCCAGGCGTTTCTATTCCTGAGGAAGGAGGAGGTGCACAGGCAGGAGCTGGTACTGGAGGGTTTAAACTGCAGTGGGAAGAGGCACTGAGCTCTTGGCAAGAAGGCTGGTGGTAGATGCAGTTTTGGCATAGCCAACGTGGTCTGCAAGCAAGGATGGGCTCCATACGTGCTAGACAAAAGGGCTGGTGGGTAGCCAGGGGCTCTTCGAAGCAGCAGTGTGCTTGTCCTTAGGGGTGAGTGTCCTTGGCACAGGGTTGGAGGGGCCCTGCCATTGTCAGCCTCCTCTTGATTGCCTTGCAGGCCTGGAGGGGGATCTGTTGTGTGTTTTGTTTGTCGTCTTTTGTTTGCAATTTGAAGCAATCCGGCAGTGAATAATTATGCTGTTTGTTTCTGACAGCCCTAGCAGAGCATCCTCTGTTGTTCATCAGCTTCTTTAGTGTGCGTGGGAACCTGCAGAGGAAGGCCGATCCGGCCATGGGTCCCTTTGCCGAGCCCATCCAAAGAGCAGCAATGTCTGGGCTGATGGGAACTGTGGTGATAGGTGGCCTTGGCCACGCTGTCTGCCAAAATGCTGCTCTGCAGCTGGGGCTTGCTCCTTCTCCCCAACCACCTTGTTGTGTGGTCACTAGGGGAGGCAGGGGAGGACCCTACCAGCCCTGCAGATGAGTTCCAGTTGCCCCAGGAGCTGCGAGGGTGGTAAGGAGCAGCAGACCAGAGAGGCTGCAGCTCATCACCCCAGCGTTGCCACCAAACACATCAGACCTGCCTCTGGCAGGGGGGTTGGAACTAGACGACCTTAGGTCCATTCCAGCCCTAACCATTCTATGATTCTATACCATGAAATCATAGCTGTGGTAGGTGAAGCTGAGACCCAGCTCTGGGTCACCTGTCAGGGCTGAGCCTTTACAGCACACTGCATATCCCTGGGTTTACATACTCCTGCTGGGGACAACTTTAAGAAAGAAAAGGAAAAAGCCATGGAAAAAGCCATCACTTCCATGTAGCTGAAATGGCATGCACTGGTGCCTTGGGCATGCTGTGGGACCACATCCTCCTGTTGCGTGCCCATTGGGAGCTCCAGCCCTGCCTGAAATGTGAGGGGTGCTGAGGTCACCACTGATGGCTTAGGCCACAGCCTACATCTTCTGAATATCACCTCATCACTGACTAGGAGGAAAGCCACCGAGCACCACATGGTTGGAAGCTCACACTGAATTTGCAATCAGGCAGTTGTAGGGACTGATCCTGGCTGTATCAGTTGGCAGAGATTCCTACCTCGGGCTCGTGGGAAGTGTGCTCACATCCAAGAGGGTTGAAATCAGTCACATCCTGAGAAGTATGAGTCGCTTTCCAGTTTGCAAGCAGCGGGGTCCCCTTTGTGGTTTGCACTTCGCCGATTAGTTTTAAAAACATTTTGATATGCTGCCAGTTGAAAGAGATGTGGTTTCTGTCAGGTTTTTTTAACACCAGGATTTTTAACATATTGTTGTGTAAATGGTTTGCATTTTGGTTTAATGATTTCTCTCCCTCCCCCCTCTTTCACCTTGGTTTTGCCTTGCCTGTATGGCATAGAACAGTACAGCTCTGCCATGTACCCAGCTGCTGTGGCTTTTACTCTCTACGAAAGGCATGAGGAGCATTGCTGACCAATCAGTCAAAGGGGCTCTTGGGTACCACTCTGTTAATGTGCATGTCTGGTGCTGTTCAGGTCACCTGGTTGCAAAGACCACATTTAAACTGGATACCCATCATTTACAGCACTTAGAAATTTGTTTTTCTGCCATAGAGCGCAATACTCCTTGGTTTTCCTTTGTGCTAATTTCCAGCCCATTAAGATTAGCTGTGAAGATCTGAGTTACATGGTCTTTTTGTGTCACTGTTGTGGGCTACATTAAGATGACTTTCAGTTTTCCCTATTTTCTCATTGGCTCTCTCTCTGGAGAAAGGCTGAGGATGCTCTGTTATTACTTAAAAGCTTGTCTTACTGTGATCTGTGTCACCTGAAAGTGTTAAGACCGGTGCATTTCTAAGAGAGATATCCCTTCTCCAAAGTGTTAATCTAGCATTAAACATATATAAGTATTAAAAGTCAAAACATGGAAGACTGTAGGCTTTCTATTTAAGGTCCTGTTTTGCAGGAATCGGGTGTCTCCCTTCACCTGTGCCTCCTGTGATGAATGATAAAGATTTTCTAGTCTCAGGGTTTAGAAAAATGTGTTTCAAATGCTGCTAACCTGCACTCCAGTATTGCATTCTATTTTGTCACAGCTCAGTGATGAGACTATTGTGTGAGCATGGTAAGCATGTGTTTATATTACTGATCAGAGTTTATTTCATGCAATCCTGGGGACATGTTCTTTTTCACATGAGTTTGAAAGGGAAACAGGCAAATGCATAGCATATAAACTCATTTGGGGCTGTTAAAAAGAAAGCCCCATCTTCTGGCTTACAAATTCCCTGAACTTCAGGTTGTTGGGAGAATAGTCTCAGGAAATATCACTGCATGCTTTTCCTCTTCTTATGCACTCTCCTGTCTGTGATATTGGCTAAATACAGTCTAACCCAGGACAAGCTTTATAATGTTCACATGTCAATTCTCATGCACAAAAGAATCATTAAGCCCTTTGGCTTGTGTGAGTATCTGCTTCCATTCATTTCCCAGCGATCCTGTAGTTTGAAAGAATCTGAGATGTGAGGCCAAATAGCCTTTTTCTTTTTTTCTTTTCTTTCTTTGCATGCAGAAAGCCAAAATACATGAGTGATAATAAAGTGGAATGGATTTTGGGGGAAAAAAACGTGATTCTATTACTGATAATCTGTTCTAGCTGATACAATAAAATCAAATTGCTTTAAATCTACTTCAAAAATCTGCATAGATTTTTGTTGTTAATTTGTTGTGGGAAAAGTCAAACTTCTGGCAAGGTCTGTCTTTTAGCTGGTCAGAGACAAAACAAGAAGCAGTGCTCTGAACCTCATTGTCTCTATGAGAAAGTGTCAAACTGGTTTAAAAATCTACTTTGGTTTAGACTCTGTTAGGCAAGAGATCAATTTAAATTAAAAAGACTGTCAATGGGGTTTTTTACTGGTTCAGTTCTGCTTCCACATCTGTTTGGATCATGTTCTGAAGCTTCTGGGAGCTGAAAACACTTTCAAACTCTTTCTTTTTTCTCTATGGTTTTGATTCTGGTTTAAGCGCAGATCAAAAAAAAAATTAAAAAAAAAAAAAAAGAAGACATCAAACCCCAAACCAATAACTTTTCAAATTTTCCTCAATATATGGACTTCATAATGACTGCAATAATTTTGATGTTGTGTTTCTGTTTTCCAAGGCAAGTCCTTTACTGGTTTCACTGCCGTTTGGCTCTAAAAACTTCTGAGAACAGCTAGTTTCTACCCCTGAGTTTTGAATAATCCAGATTCTAGTCTAATGCTAGTCCTGCTATCCTTTCAGTCTGTCATCATGATTCATTTTGCCTGGATGTGTTTTCTGAGCATCCTTGTATCTTTGATGAGGGACTGGTGATTGAAGATATCCATAACTCTGAAGAGCTTTTGCAATGCCATTTAAGCTTTGTTTTCTTTTGGAAACTTCACTTTGATACAAAAGCAACCTTTTGAGACATAACTGAGGAAACATCTACTAAGCAGCTCAATGTGGAGAAGTTGTGGGACCTGGAAAGTTGGCTTCTGAATTAAGTAAGTGCTTACTATTGTGGAAACCCATCACTGTGCTTGATGCCACAGAAAGTATTTTATTTTGTAGGAGAGCTCAGAGGTTGCTAGGGGCAGGTGGGGATGAGCCAGGAAGAATGGCTGGGACCTACCCAGGGAAGTGAGCCAGAGTAGAGCCCAATGAGAATTATCTTCAAGAGAAAAGAGGGATGAAACCTGTCCTTTAGTTTCCCCTCCATTACTGGTCTTTTTCCATTACTAGTCCTTTACAGATGTAAAGTCTTTGCAAGTTTCAGAATCTTCTATAAAGCAATATATTCCTACTGGTTATTGCTGAATAACGAAAGAAAAGGAACAAGACAAGCTTTCTTAAATCTAAGTTCTACACCCACTCATAACCTTTTGACTGAAACCAGTAACATAACCTGTGAAACATCCTCTGCTATATGAATGTCCCTCCATGCCACCCCACACACATTGCCAGGGTAGTTCAGTTTCTGAACTCAACTGCAGGTAATTTTGTCCAGTCCTCAAACACTTCAGCTCTGTGCTGAGCTTGGGGTTAGTGTTCAGATTCAGAAATTAGCCCAGAGTGGCTGAGAGGCATTTAAAGTGAGGCAAGTTCAGCTGTCTGGCTTCTTCTGGAGAAGCAAGTTACAGCAGCATGAGGCTCATTACACTTCTTGTTCACTGCCAGGGATTTAGGATGGACCTCTTCAGCCATTACCTGCAAATTCACAGTTGCTTTTCTCAACACTTCATCAATACACATCTTAATGTTGCAGAAGCTGGTTTAGCATCAGAGAAGTAAGTTTTCCCCATACCCACTAGTTCCCCTTACATTAAAATGTTGCATCAAAACAATATTAATTTGCAGAGGCTTCTAATATCTGTTCAAACTACTGCACGTTTTTCAGGTATGTTCTTGATTTAAAGCTTTGAGGAAGAAAACTTGAGTATGTATCTAGTTCATTACCTTCCCTGTTGTAAAGATTGTGTGCCTAGACTAAATTAAAACCACCAGTTTTGCCTATTGCATGGTAAAAAAAGCAAAACCAAAACCTGACTTAAGTGTCCCTTCTCCCACTAAAACTATTCACTAATGATTTCAGTTAGCGCATGGGTTGACGCAGGATTTGGCACAACCAAAGGAGCAGAAACTTCTGCTGCAGCAGTGGGATTTGCCTCCACTAGCTCAGCTGGGGCTGGAGTGGAAACCTGCTCCATGGGTAGATCTGATTTAGACCTCATGCTCCACCACCAGCTCTAGCCAGGGGATAGAGGGGAGCACATGGCCAGAGGGCTCTAAAACTGTGATACATTTGCAAGTGAAGCATACTGTGAAAATGGACATTGCTAATCCAGTCTTGTTTAGTGGGCATTTTCCAAAAGCACCTTCCCTCCACTGTAGCATCCTGTCATGCCTTTGCAAACTATATTAAAGAGCCCTCTGCTGCTAAAAGACTAGTTGACCACGTGCTTAAGCTGCTGGAGTGTATTGAGTGTAATAAGATCAATCTGTATAGCTGAACTAATATGCCTCCTTGCTGAGACTCAAATCAGGCTTTAAAAGTTTTATAGCAACTCCAGTTGAGAAGAGGAAATAATATTTGCAGTGCGAGGTGAATTTATGTCATTTGCAAATGAAATCTTCCTGATATATACACCTATAAAAAATAAGATTCCTCTCTGGCATGGTTACCACTTCCAGGTTTAGACCAAGGTTCAGAGCAACTGAGAGAAGACCTGGCTGCATAGGTGTGTTGGAACCTGCTGCTGATCTACATGTCACATCTCTCTCTAGACCCTGCCCATTTTTCTGTTGGATTTTGCTTTTCTTTTCCCTAGGTGCATCTTTGTAACAAAATGGCTTCAAACAGCTGTGAAATAACTTTTATTAAAAGTAAACAGAGTATAGCACAGCATCAGTTTCAGGATGTATTTTCTTAAACCGCCTAAAGTAGCACCATCAGTCTAGAGTTTAGCTTTGCTGTGGCCTTATTTGAGCTTGCCAGTGCCAATGGGCAATGAATTTGCTTTTCATAGTCTCTTCATTTACTTAGGGCCAGGCTTCTCTGCCTCTTGGGCTTTAACTATGCCACCGGAGTTTAGAAGCACAGTCATGACAAAATAGCCTTAAACCAGTGCTGTTGTGGTGACCCAGGTCAACAGTCCGCTGCCTCTGAAATGTAGTAGTTGGTATCCTCACCTAAGGCAAAATAAAGGGAAACCTGCCTTCTGCCAACATAAATGCTTAAGGCAAAGCTTTTATCTTAAAGCAGAGACAACAGTAAAAAACCATTCCCAGTAACATCTCCCTGGAGAAGCTGTCTGTGTCTATTGGGGCTCAGGGGCTGCAGCTGTCAGGCAGAGACCAACAAAAGTACCTGAGCTGGAGCACCTAGGCTGCCTCATGTCTGCTGGGGCTGTCAGACTGCTTTAGCTGTGTTAGTAGCTCATTATAGTTTAAAGCTTCTTGCTTGTGCTTTTGAAATGTCATATCTGAAATCCTCTGCACGCTCATTGGAAGCAACCTCTGTGGTTTCAATAGACAACAGTTATGCCAGATTTTGAGATGACCATATTTCATCTCTGTATCTGTACTTCTGCCACTGCTGCTGTGCTTCGGTGCCTCTGGGACTGTACAGAGAAGAGATGGAGGGGAGAATCTGACAGCAGTATTTCACCAGGACATGCAAAAACAGTCAAATACATCTCAAGAAAAATTTACCCTATTATCCAAGACAATGTGAGAGTTGCAGACAAAGTTAAGTCCATGGAAATGGTACTAAATGCGCAATTCCTCAGAATGACTAGCACCAGTAAAGATAAGGCATGAATGACAGAGCTGTATGTAGGTAGCTGATGCATGTGAACCAAGCTGTGCAGGCCAGGAGGTTATGGGGAGGGAGTCCAAACCAAGCTTCTTGACATTGCTCACAAACTCAGTAAGGCAGTGTCCTGAATGGTGTTAGCCTTCACATCCCTCTTCCATATCTTTTTTATGAGAGGATAAATTGTTTAGAATAGTACAAAAGCCACAACTGTTGTTCAGAGCGGGCTTGAAAAGGCAAGGATGGATGTTTTCAGGCATGTCAATCCAGTAGTGATTTCTCCTCTCAAATGTTGCTGAGTAATGATGCAGTCTGCCTTATCAACTCCAATATTAATAAATGATGGAGCACTGCAAACAGTAAAACAAAGTACAGAAGCAAACCCAAAAATACCTTAAATTGGGCTCAATTTTTTTTTTTTTTTTTGTAATTAGGGGTAACTGATTATTCTTAGTAAAAAAAATGCAATGTGCCCTTGCATTTAAAATTCAGTTAAATCTGTGGTTGTGACCATGAGTTTCCAAGAACACAGAGAAACACTGTGTGCCATGCAGTTAAGTTTCCAAACAATGGGAGAGGCACCTCCCAAAAGAAAAGTCACAGCATCATCATGGCCTAGTTCCTCTGATTCCTATAAGAAATCTGCAAAGAGCAATAGCAGTTAGGAAGTTGATTGAACCTGATATGCCTTCAGGATAAACCTGAGGCCACTAATGACTTGATTAAGTGGCTCCATCACTGTACATCAGTGGTGTTTGGACAACATATTTTGCTTTACCTTTTGAGTCATGCCTAAGCTGATTTTGTGATACTGTCTCGCAATGTAGACAGTGGGGAGCCTGAAAAACTTTGAGAGACTCTCCAGCCCTGTCCTTAGTTCCACTTTTCTGTAGAGGCATCAAATGGCCACCTCACCTCCCCTGGTACAAGCCATGGTTTTTGAATGAACCTTGAAACCATTCCCTTTTTGACTCTGAGAAAACTTTAGAGGCATTAGGAGATAAGGAGTACTCAAGAATGAAGCTATTGCATGTGTATATGTAGCAATTAAAACTTTCCAGCTGTGTAAGTATATAAAGCAGACTTTCTTGAGAAAGCTCAGTGTTCCTACTTCCCCTAATGAGAAGAAATGTTTTCAGTTTGCCATTGAATGTTCCAATTCAAAAGCCAGGAGGGTGGTATTTCCCCTCACATGTACAGAGGGGTGTGAGAGCCTCCAGTCCTGCTAAGAACCTCATGTGTCTGTATTCAAACCCTTATTTCAGCAGAAGAAAATGATGTCAAAAGGAGGCTGAGCAATCCCATTACCAAGTATGAACTCGGTACTTAGTCTGAACAATGCTAAACATAGGGAAAGTCAGCTGTGCATTCACCAGTGCATTCAGACTTTTAGGATATGCAAACATCGTGTCTAACAACCTTCAGAACAGAAACATAGCAGCTATTTTGGGTTGGGAACATTATGCTGCTATTGGTTTTGTGTGGTGCAAACACAAAACAGGTACCCATATCCTGAGAATGGAATTGTTCAGAAGGTATTTATTTTTTACTGTGAGAATCTTTAAACATTGCAGTGTTTTTTTAGCCTTTTAAACTTCATCTCTCCTTCCTAGTTAGAAATTGTCCATGTGACATTGTCATTTAACACTTCCAACAGTGTTGGTAATACAGTACGTCTGTCCTGAACAGGATTGTAATTTGATTTCACACCTCAGTCACCTTTTAAATCTTTAACAATAACAAAATTGCAAGCTGTGGGCAGAATACAAATGTATTTATATTTTCTAACCATTCAAGATGTTTCAGAGCTTCCTAAAATCCCAGCATGAGAGCAAGACCCTTGTCAAGAGATAAGGCACCCATTTTGAATTCATTGTGATCTAATCAAATCTGATTTGATCTGATCTAATGTAATCTTGTGTCTGTCCAACCAGTAGGACTTTGTTATGCTAACTGCAGACATGATGCTCACACAATCGCTTGGGAATTTGCTCCCTACTTTAGCCATGTGTCTTTTGATAGCTCTTTGTGCTGGTTAGTCCTCAGTTTCTGGTTTCAGGGATTATAACATGGAAAGGTAGGCAGATTGCTCAAACAGTGCTATGAAGAAGTTTACATCCTGTCTAGAAGCAGCAAGTTTAGTTCTTTTAGGTGATTTACTCCTCTGCAGAGAGCAAAAGTAATTTTAACAGTAGCGGTTAGACTGGCCTAAAGGAAACAGAAAGGAGGAGGCAATACCCGTTACTAGCTCAAATGGTAGTCACAAAACAGCGGATAAGCTTTCAGACATGTCTTTTATTTTTAATATTTTTAAGCCTGTTATTGCCAGCTGTCATAATTAGTCTAGTAAAAATCATGACTCAGCTACGCATAACTATCCTTGCTCACAGTAGCTGCGGCTGTTGTATTCTTCAGTGGTTTCTCCATTTTCTCATCTCTAAAGAGTTACCAAGTCACTGGGAGATATGTCAAGTCACTGGAAGTGTATGAGAAACCTGCAGGGCCACCATCTTCGTTGTCAAAGTGGAGCAGGTTCTAGTTATATGCCATGTGGATGCCACCTGTATGGTGCAAGGCTGCTGGAGGCATCCTGAAGGGCCACATTTTCTACCGGCCTTCTGTGTTGCTATGGCAAAGCACAGACACATCTTCCTTATCACTATTTCAGCTGATTTATAGCTAAGCATGTGTAAATGCTTTTCCAAAATCTTCTATGTGAAGACAGTCAGCTGACCTGAGCCTATAAACTCCTAATCCTTCTGCGCAATAACCTAAGTGAAGAACTGCATTGCATGTTGCACTCTGTGCACGCACCTTGTCTGTGGCCATCTGAGTCAAAACACAGTGGCAGGGAAAATCCCTGGGACGGGAACTCGGTCATCTGTGCTGATATCCGGTCCAAGCAGGCAGCAGCCCTCCCAGTGGGTTGCAGGCAGTGCTTGGGAACCAGCGTGGGCTGCTCCCAGTGACCAGACCGGAGGCAGCCACATGGTTTTGGAAGAGAAGAGTGGCCAGTAGCATAGATGCTGGCTGTACTGTGCTGACTGGCCTCAGTGGCCAAGAGCAGTCCCTGGCAGGTTTAATTTAAAGTTGTACAGGTGCAGGTTTAATTTAAAGCTGTACAGCTTAAAGGCTGAAATGTCTTTGGTTGACAGTGGGATGGTGAATAGTTTCTTGTGCCAGATACTGATGGGTATTTAATATACACTTTGGGCACATGCTGTGACCAGGGAAGATTGCCTACTGATGCTGTGTGAGTGCTCCTGATTCCTGCAGTGCTGTGGTGTGGCATGAGCATGACAGAGGAGAATCACAAGTGTAAAGTGCTTTAAGATCACACTCCAGCAACTCTTACCAGAAAAATACTCTTGATTAGAAGTGTGATTTTCTTTTTTTTTTTGTAAGAGCATTTCTGTACTACCAAAACCCCTTTGTGTATGCAGTTACACTAAGGGAGAAGTAAAAGCTTTGACCAGCATAACTTACTTAGTTTGGGATATGTGTGTAAGCTGTGCTAGCAAAAGCCTGGTGCTGTAGGCAGAAGCAGATCTTCACATGAAGGGCATAGGTACACTGGCCAGTGTTGCCTGGGTTTCTTCTTCCAGCATAGATTTATCCACTCCTTGCAGGACTACTGAATTTTCCATTATAAGGCATTTTTGCATGAATTTCCATGGGTGGTTGTAAGGAGTTTTCTGTTCCCAAAGTGGTGTCACTCCCAGTGGCCCTCCCTGCCAATCCAGAGATGGGTATGGTCTTAGTGCAGGGACGTGTTGAGAACTGCTGCCTGCCTCCCCATACCTCAGCTCATGACCACTGCCACTTCGCCACATGGCAGCTTCCCTCTTCCCTGCGTGGATAGGATCAAATCCCTCACCAGGCTTTCCCCAGCGGGTTATTTACTCTGAGTTTGCCTTGCAGCAAAATTGCATTGATTAATTTTTCACTCTAAACTCATGTTTAACAGTTATTCTGAGATCAGGCTGGAGTGAGGACCAAAGTAAACAAAATTAATAGTTCTTTAGTAAATAAATAAGGACCTATGACCTGATTTCTGAGCTACATGCTCATTTGAATTAGCATAATGGTGTGAATTACTGACTTGGTTAAGTCGTTTCGTTTAGCATTTGTCCACCCAGTTTTAGCTGACAAAAAAAAAAACCTCATTATGCTGAATTTTCAATTATTTTATTTCACCAGAGCAACGTTTTCACTCATGGTAGATGCTGATGGAGATGCTGGTGTAGGTGTTTCTCGGAAGTGCTGGTAACATGCTACACTCTCTGTGTCAGATCAAAGCTCCATCCAGGCCACTTTCCCTTCTTCCCAGGAGCAGGTGCCTAGGGAAAGAATATGAGACCAGGAAAGCCTATATTGATCCTTTCCAAGAGGACTTCCTCAATCTCAACAAACTGTGTTTCAGCCCCATCCCTAAGCCCAGTGCAGGGCCTTGGTATTTGTTTTGGGATGGATATAGTGTTGTTCAGAAATGGTCCAAAAATTGAATCACAGTCTCCTTTTATAATATTCAAATTAGAAACTCTTTTGAAAGTTTAAACATATTTTTTAATCCCAGTAAGGCAGTTTGCTGCTTCCAGCCATAGCATAGCCAACTGCTTTCCAATTTATTTAAATTCTAGTAGGACTTTAGAGTTCAGTATAGGCAAAAATTTGCTGCAAGACCATTTCCAGGGAGATGTGTGGTTAAGAGCTATGCCCTATCCCACATGTAAGAATGTTTATTTGTCTGTCTTCCTAATAGACTGCTGTAAGTTGAGGGAAGAAAAACTGCAGAAAAGAAGTAGGAAGGGAAATAAAGGAATAGGCTAGAGACAGGAGAAAGAAGATAAATGGAGAGAAGCAGCAGATCTTAAGGATATTTAAGAGTCGTTACATAGAACACGAAAGTAGAAGTAAAGACAAAATTACTTTCATCTAAGTGCTAGGGCACAGTTTGTCCTCACCTCTACGTGTGGGGTACTGCTGAAAGGTAAAGCCTCTTTTCTGCAGCCTGTCCCACACGAATACACTGGATGGGGTCCTTAGCAGCCACAGGATTCCTTGCACAAGGTGAATGGGGAAGGAGTTTTGGCAGCTCTTGGATCAGCTTAGCTTCCAGCATCAAGCTGCATCTTAGATGTTTACAGACAAGTGAAAGTCAAATACCCCAGAGTGTCTTTGCAGTCAGTGGAGAGCAATCGTGTTTCTTATGATGGGGTGGAACCTCACCTCTCTTCCATGGCTATGAAGAAAGCTTAGATGTCTCATTAAGACACCTAACATCAAATGGATGAATCCTCCTCCTTCTCCAAGGAAATCCTGTGTGAAATGGAAGAACTCCTTCTGGAAGTATATTGTATGTAGTATAAGAAAAAGACAAATCAAGAGAGACATGATGACTGATACCATATTCAGTTATGGATGACATAGGGTTTACTATGCAAGCATCGTCATTGATATTTATGTAAATATCTCTGGTATTAGCAATAGAAACTCAAACATATCTGGAATGGAGCACATGGGGCATAAAACTCTTCTGTAAGCAAATTTGTCAGTGTTTATATCCTGCATTAATGATGCTGTGGGAATACCAATAAGTAGGTGGTCCCAGGAAGAAATATAACCAGACCATTCTATTTTCCATTTCCAAAAAGGCAAGCTGATACGCCAGTGCCAATACACCACTGCCCATAAGCAGGCTAATATCTACTGCACATGCAGAAGACAGGGCACAGCGGGGAGCTGCAATGCTGGCACTTAGTGGATTGCAAGTCAGCCTCTTCTCAGTGGGCTTTGCAAGTCCATCAAGGACAGAGATAAGAAGTGAGAGGATATTGCCTCCGACTGAGAGAGCAAGATGCAGCTACACAAAATGCTGTTCTCCTCTGCAGTAGATATGTTGCATGAAAAAGAAGAGCCTCAAGAGCAAAGGGTAAAGGGGACTGTTACCTGCTCCATGTGAAATGTAGTGTAATGGAACACTTCAGAGAAGACCAATTGGAAGGATTTGAGCAGAATTCTCTTTTTCTAAATGCTTTCTGTATGAGAGGTAACAAGTTGTCTACGTCCAGCTCACAGGAAGACACTCATCACCTTGGAGAATTAACAGTCTGACAGCAGGACAAGAAGCTCTGAATGAAGACCTGGGTACACCAATCAGTCAGAAATGGTGGGGCATTTCTGCTCTGTGGTCTAGCTGCCTACTCACCTATGGGTTGGAAATGAAATTGTTGCTCTTTGCTGTAGCTTTGTGGAAATGCATCTCATCAAAGCACAGAGTTAAGCATGGTAAGGGCCAATTCTGGGGGTTTAATTAACCAGGTCACAGTCATGTGGAATGAAAGGCATGAATCTCAGTGGTGAAAGAGTTAAAAGACCCAGGGCAGGCAGTGACATGCCTGTTGTGTGGTGGTCTCAAAACTGGGCTGGATGCGTCTCTGGTTGTTAATGTGGCTTAACTGCACCCTTGTGCTGGGCATGGGGAGGAAAGATGATTCTTGAATAACAGCCATTGCCTTTACATAAAACTCTGACCATGGAATCTGCCAATGAAATTGCAAATTAGAGAAGGCATAGCTACAGCCCTATTCTGAAGGAGGCTGCATGTCTGCATGGTTGCAAGCAGGTCATGTAGAGCACTAAATGAGCTGCACAAGCTCCTGCAAGGTAAGGCTGCAGCACTGCAAGGCCAGCAAGTTGTGCTCGCTTTTACCTCTCCTGATCGTGAAAACCCCTAAGCTCTGATTCTTCTGCTTTTGCACTCTGCATAGTCACTAACACTCCTTCCAAGAGTTTGGTTAGTGGGTGTAAAATACTACCCATCAGTAAGGCAACATTTTACCACCACTTCACACCACTGTAAAATGAGAATGTAGGCCATGGAGCAGCAAAACACCTAGCCCCAAGTATTCACTTATTAGAGAATTGGTTGCTGTATGATTGGGAAACAATAAGGGCAAATCCGTCCGTGCTAAAATTATACAGGTTGGCTGCCAATTTAATGGAAAAGATGAGCAATAGAATAGAAAAACTATTAAATAAATGTGGAGTGCCAGTGGATTTGGAGCAGGGAGTGAATTTTACTTCCCATGTTCCCGCTTCTATGTGAAACTTCAAGCAACACTGTGCTCTAATATGTTTAAATTAATTTGTACAAATATATAATATATGCACTTACAAACATGGCTGGGTATGTAAGTAGTGTAAATAGATATCTGGAGATTATACTCTTCTCAATATGTTTTCCAGAGTAATTCTGCTTGGAAGAAAAACTAATTTGCCCTTTCATGTGGATTCTCACGCTCTTTGCATGTGTCTTGCCTGTGGAAGGTAGGTACTTTATTTTTTTTCCCTTGTTCAGTTTGGTTTTAGGTGATAGTGGTTTTTTTAGGTCTGCTTTGCCGTGGGCCCTGAAAACTCTAATAAAATATACTGTGGCAGTTGCTTCCATGTGGCTTGCCAAAGGGGTGTTAAGAAATTTTCCTGGTTGTTCTGTATGTGTGAGCTGCAAAGAGGTGATAAATTGCTGAAGGAAATTAAAGTGGGGGGGCTTGAAGCTAAAGTTTTATACTCTTCCAACTCAGGCAGTCTTGGTTCACAAGCTGCTGGTTATGTTGGAAATCAAAAGGTTAGTCACTCTCTCTGATTTACCCAGAGATAGATTAATAGATAAAAACATCATGCAGCCTCTGGTGCTCTCTGTGCTTGGTTTGCTCAGGTACTGGAAAAAGAAACCATGATATATTAGAGATGAGCAGCTAAAGTGGTTATCTTAGTCCCTTGGACAAGGAGCCATTCCTAATCATGGAGATTCCCACAGACCAGGGCTCTGCACTGCATTCCCCTTGCTCAGAGTGGAAGCATCCAATACCAGGGCCCATCAGACATCGGGCGCTCCTGTGGCACAGGCTGGTGGCAAAGGCGGTTAGGTATAAGCTAAGTTGTTTCTTGGATTCTTCTGAGGCCATTTAGCAGCTGGGTTCTCTCAATAATCAATGCTTTGCTGCGAGTGGGGAAGTTGTGGCTGCCAGTGCTGGTCACAGCTCAGTTCCTCTGCTTTGCTTCTGGTGGCCTCTGTGCACCCACCCTTTCCAAATGAAGATCTCTTTCATTTACGCATTCATCTGTGCTGCTGTTCTGTGGGACCACATGAAAAAACATTTTCTTCTTTTTCTTCTGTCTCTCCTGCAACTCCCAAGCTGTTGCCATTTTCCCTTCATGTCGTGGTTTAACCTGTAAATCAGCCACGCAGTTTGTTCACTCACTTCCCCCTTTTTCTTCCCTCTGCTCCTGGAG
>JAOEHY010034804.1:0-53384 GCA_025447955.1 Psilopsiagon aurifrons | reverse complement strand
ATGAGGCTCAGAAAGTCCTTGGCCAGACCAAAATGTACTAAGCAGTAACTAAAACATTGGTGTTATCAGCACTGTTCACAGGCCACAAGTCAAAAACACGGCACTGCACCAGCTACCAAGAAGGGGAAAAATGACTGCTACTGCTGAACCCATGACACTTCAGCATCATTGGCTGAACAGCAGTAACGCTGGGTCTTAGAGTTCTGTGCACAAACATTTTGCAGTGCCTCACAAAGGAAGGGAAGTCTTGTGGTCTCTGGATTGCAGATGGGGACACCAAAGTTGTGGGCTGTGGCAGGAGCACTCGTCATTCAGCAATGGGTGAGGAAGCCTGGTCAACCTGGGCAATGGCCAGGCACTGCTAGCCAGGACCTTCAGTCGTTCCTACATTATCTTTCTTTAAAATGGCCTGAAGCTTGCTCCGAGCCCAGCTATGGCACTTGGCTGAGAGATACGGGCTTGGAGAGCTGCCTGCAGCCATGTGTGAGGTCTCACAGGCTGCTGCTGCCCAGCTCTGCTGCTCTGGATAGCTCCTTGGCCACAGCAGCTCTAGGTGGAGACCTAGTTTGCTGAACCCACAGTTCACAGTTCAGCCCCTTTCTGCAAGATGGTTTTCTCTGCCCTTGGTGGATGTAACCAGGGAGCTGGTGAGGTGCAAGCATTCTGCTGCCTGCTTTTGGGGCTGGGCAGGAAGGCAGAGGCAGTAACACCTTCTCAACCTCCAGCATGCCATAATTCCCAGCAGTCCAGTTTGCATATGCTGTCCTGGCCTTGCTGCAACTGGAACTGAAGAGGAGAGCAGGATGTGCTTGCCAAGGTCAGATGGATAAAGTAATGCAAAGGGGTGGGGGTTTCCCAGGCCAATAGTTAAGCTGAAGCTGCAGTGTTGATGTCCCAAGTCTACCACTTTCTTGTGAGACTATCACTGCTTGAAATAACCATACTTTTTGTTTGTGTGTGAGGCTGTGAAAAGACAGATGTGCACAAACACACATCTGTGATGAGGCTGATGTGAGACATAAATGCTCACCTCCCTAAAGACATGTGTGAGGCTTAGGCCATCAGTGCACCAGCTCACTCATGTGCAGCCTGACATGGTGTATGGCCATCCTGCCAAAAAATGCTCCTGGGTAGGAGGATACCAGACACTTCGGGTCAGATCCAGCACATGGCAGTACAAAAGCAAGTACTGCCCAGCTGCAGAGATGATGCATGAAGAAAGAAGGGGATTGTATCAGGCCTTTTTCTCTTGTATGCCTTGGCCCCATGAAAAAACCCACAGTGTTACTGTCTGTTGAGGAGTGGGATGAAGACCCTGTGCAGTGGGTTGTGATGTCTAGCAGATCAGGAATGGCCCAAGCAGAGGTAAGGTACCAATGCAGAAGCAAGCATCTCCTCCATCCCTCCAGGAAACAGGAATTAAAATGGGGGGGAGTCACTCTTTAAGCTCTCTGCCCCTAACACCTTTGTTAAAATAAATATCTCAATTTGATGAAGAAAAGCTCTTTATTAAGCTCACAAAGCTATTCAAAGCAGCAATGGCAAAGCATTAAAACTGAAAGTAACAGCATGCTGCCCTCAGATTGCATCATTTGCTGTTGACTTTCTGAATCACTGGCCCCTGTGAAACACCAGCTGCATGAACCTGGTGAGAAAGGGGAGGAATTGCTGTGAGCACGGATGGTGGCACACTGCTGCATCTGCTGCATTAGCACTGGGCACAGTCATGGACCATCTCGAAGAGTCCGGGAAGACATGTCCAATCATGAAATATGAAAAGAAGGGTAAAAACTTAAGATGTCGAATTAGATGGCACCAGCCCAGCCAGCATGAGTTGTAAGTACATGTGGAAACCAGTTCACTGACAAGCCAGAGGTCACATTTGCTCACAACATGGTTTATCCAACAGTTTTAAGTAACAAAACAATATAGTAAACATTAAGTTGTTCCTTAATAGAAAAAAGAATAAGAAGTTTTGTTTTCTTAATAATGTATCACAAATATTGCCCTCTGCCCCTACACAATGCAGTGTAAACTCACTTGTAATTTGTACTGCAGGGGGGAAGTCAGCTTTGTGTTTCAACTTCATCGAAGATTTATGCTTGAGATGCTTTTCTTGCATTGATCCTGGCTTTGTTATGCATTAGTAAACACATTAATGACACAGACATTAATCCAGAGTGAGTTTACAGTGATTTATTATATTAGATACTAAAAAACAATCATGAGACCATGATTTGATAGTGTTATCTCAACACCTTGTGTAGAGATGTAAGAATGATTTGGTGACATATCATCCTTGACACATGACACATAGAGACCATGCTTCAATCAACACGCCGTGCCTTCAGGCAGCGTGGTGTTACAGCCTCTGCAGGGGAATGCCACTGCCTGCGAAACCTCCTCTCTTGCAACTAGTGGTGATGGCAGAACTATGGAGACTGCGAAGCAAGAAATAAAGCTTGGTATTCAAAAATTAAATGCACTGAAATATAGCAAGCTTCCTGCATGATTAGTGATGTTTCATTTTTTGCAGACATGTCAGAGCAAGTCAGAACTTGCTATACTTTTAATTATTTATTCTGCAAATAAATTCAGCACGGATAATCCTAGTAGTTCCATTTGCACTAGGTCTGGACACAAGCCCATCATAATTTGTGTCATTTCATTTTGTTTCTGCCTTAAATAACTCTTTAACTAAATTCTAGTTATCCTGATTTAGTTGAGCATGGTGTGCCCGTGCAATGTACCTCAGAATATGTGATGATAACGTGCAAATACCGATGGGGTGGTGTTGTAATCAATAAAATTATGCAGGTATGAATAAAGCGAGAGTATTATAATTTGTTTAGAAGTGGAGTCAGGATGTGTTTTCATAAACAGTAGTTCAATCTGGTTTTGCTGCAAGCAAGATCTGGCCTTAGGTGTCCACAAGCAGAGAAACAGCAGGTTTCATCACTGTCCCGCAAATGATGTCTGTCTCCCAGGAGGAAGAAGAGGTTGACAAACCTTTCCTGGTAGTAAGTGCGACTGGCTGTAATGAAACAGCTGAGCAGAAAATACTGGTGGAGGCACTTCTTCACACAAAGGACACTCCATGCCCAAGCTCCTATTTCAATCTGTTGAGAAGATCATGTATTTTATTGATGTGATGTGTCTGTTGTGTGAAGAAACATCTGACTTCTGCTATACCAGTGGTAACAAAGGGTTACAGAAATGATGAAACTCAAAAATACAAACACAAATATATGTCCTGCAGCCCACCCACTGGGCATTTCTAATTGTCATGTGAATGGATGAGACTGTTGTGATAAATGTCATGTATCTTGTGGGTTGTTACACAACAGTGATGAGGAAAAATGGAAGACGCAGAAAGGAGAAAGCTGGGGCTGCCTGTCAGTGCTCGGGAAAATAACAAGCCTTTCATTAGATATGCCTTTAAAAATGTTATCTGGAATTTAAAAGAAGGCATGGTTGGTCCTGAAAATACTGGGTTTGGTGCTTTGCTGGTGTGTATCAGTTTGCTACTAGGGCTTTGCACACAGTGACACTCAGGCTGGGTGGCAGGCAGGCAAGAGACAGGTAAAGGCTGGTCAGGAGGGAAGGTGCTCCCATGCTCAGCCCGTGCAGGTCACTGCTGGCAAAACAGCTTCTGTCCTTGTAGACAGATGTGGGCTTCCATTCACAGACCCTGACATTTAACTGCCAAAATGAAAACCATATATATACATGTATGTAATTGCTGGATTACTCAAAATACCATTGACTATGGGCAGGTATATTAAAATAAGGCAAGCTCAATAGCAATTTAATTTTCCAGATTGCAAATTGTGGTGTTAAAGTTTTGCCCGCAGTTCCTGCCTCTTCTAATGCCTCCATATAAAGGCAGACAACAATAACCCTCCCAAATCACCTCAGAGGGACTTGCAGGAGCTAACAGGTCCTCAAGGAGTTATGATGCAGTAGGCAGACACCAGAGCTTGCAGAAGCAGCACTGATCCTGTTAGAAGAGTTAACAGGACTTTCGTCCTACCTTGTTGTTCACTTTACTAAGAAAACCCTATGTTCGCATGACAGTCAAGGGACTCTTCTAATGTCTCCTCTAATGTCTCTTGCTAACTCAGGGTGGCAAAAACCACTCTGTGGCATGACATCAGCATCAGCCACAGCTTTGTATACGTGTGCAGGTTTTGATTAGGCAAGGTGATTGTGGTAAACAACAACAGTTTTGCTAATGCTGTGCTGCTGTACTACTGTGCACATGATGTGGAAGCTGGAGTGGGAGTTACCTTGGGCTATCATGGGAAATTTGCAGTGTCAAGAGTAGTAAGTGCTCACTCTTCAAAGCCTCATGTACTCACAGAACTTTCAATGGTTTAACTTAAAGCAAGTTTCATACTGGAGAAAAATGTACAATTACATGGTTTCACTTTAAACACTGTTTATTTTAATGTCACCTCTTGGGAGGGTTGGGTTTGAGTTGTTTCACCAAAATAAGTGAAACGAAGTGAAAGGTGTGGGCCTGCAAGCACTGCTCTTGATGCCATGGCACAGGTACTGGGGCCCTTGATTTCCAGAGATGTGGGGGTTTTTTTCTGTTTATCCCTGTTTATGCAGTGTGGTCAGAGGTGATTCCCAGACACACCATAATATCACAGTGTGAGGGATTTGTTCTCAGTAACCAGTGCTGTGGCCAGTGAGAAAGGAAGAGACAAGAGCAAAAGGGTTCACTTAGCTACATTGAACTCCTAAGGTTTTCAAAGGCTTTTAGTCAAAGATTCCAACTGTTTGTCTCCAACTTGGGCATCTTAAATGAAGTCTCCTCATTGTTGTGTCAAACCTGTTCATTTTCGTTTTGCATAGCTCTTGGCCATGATGTTCTGTCTCTGTGATGCTATATTGCCGAGCCACTGTGTGAAGACTGCACTGCTCTTAAGAGGGTGTAGATACTTGTGGTGAAGTTCACGAATGCTTCCCTTATATGTGGTGATTTTTTTTTATGTCCGGTTTTGTCTTAGCTGCATTTTCGTCACTTCACACGTAAGAAGATAAATTAATGATGTGTAAAACATCACACAGTGAAGTAAAGCTAACAGCTGAAGTAAGGACTTCTACCCCAAGCAGAGTTTTGCCCTTCCAAACTTTGACCCTGTATTAGTTTTTGTAATTTATATTTTAAAAGTATGTGCAGTACATTGTACAGCTCTGTTAATATATTTAGACTCATTCTACAATATACACAATAATTGCTTTTCAGTAAGGTCCTACATACATGAAAGATTCACAGAAGTAAGACTTTTGATTGCTGACAGGTTTTAAAAAGTAAAAGCTGGCCTCTTTCTTGAAGGAGAGAAGAGGCCATGAAACAGGTGTCTTTACTCAGGGAGAGAAGATTTTTAGCTTCTAAATGTGCAGAGACACTGTATCAACTACCGCAAGTGTGTGCTGGTGATGCATCCAACAACACTTAATTATCAGTTCTGCAAGAAAATTAGGTGAGAAAATTGCTTGTCTTTTTATATTTTATTTATAAAGGAACCCAAAGACGACAAAAGTTCTCTCACTATAGCATGTTAGACATAGACAGCTCGTCTGTCTTAGTCTTCTCCCTTGGTGATACAGGTTGACAAATTCCTGCAGTTTATATAATTTCATTTGTGTTACTCTTTTACAAAGTCTTTTCTGCCATTTTGAAGGAAATTGTTTTTATAGAGATAAAGCAGTCTCATATTTTATAATGTCTTAGTTTAGAAACATTTCAGATATGAGGGCAAGAAAACTATTTTGTCCAGTACATTGACCTCCTTTGCAATGTGTGAGAGGGACTGTTGTGTGGAGCAAAAGGTAAGTCAAGGGAAGGTGTAAAGCAGGAAAACAAATCGTTCCTTGAACATTAGGGCAAGAAATAAACCATCATGGACTAAACTAGTTTCTATTTTGTCTCTGGGAACACAGTGAACATGTGTCATCAAGACCAAGTATCGCTGCTACAGAGGAATATGACAAGAAAAATCTTGGATCAAAAACTCTTGCTGCATGTGTATTACAGAAGGTGAAAAAAAGGAAAAAGTGATGCTGAGGGGGATCAAGCACCCGGGTCTCAGCAGTCAGCAGATTTTCTACCCAGTATTTCCTACATCAGTGCAGCTGCTTGTTTGCCAGCGGTAAGGGGAGAGTGCCTTCAGAACTGTGTGGCATTTAAAAGAAAGCAGATTATGGACAACATCTTTTAAGAGTGAGTTTGGTTGTTCCTTGTGTAAAATAGTAATAGTAATGCCTATACAGGATTATAGTGTTCCCATGGCAGAGAGTAAGGAAGTTGTTCAGAAAATTAGATGGTACATCAATTAGAGATATTTTAATTTGTCCTTGATTTGCTCAGACACAAAAACATTAAGAGCGTATCTGAAAGAGGTGAAAGAGGGAGGGGAGCAAATCTGGCAAGGGAGGAAATGTAAAAGTGCAGCAGTTTTCCTTCCTAACACCCTCCCTTCTGGGATGCTCAGGTGGGTGCACTGATCAGCCAAAGCTGTTATTCCTCCCACTAATTACCTGGTAACCCACCCAGAAGTATCCTTTTGGGCCTGCTCCCACGATGCTGGTAGTATTTCCCCTTCTTGTGCTCTACTGCTTACCTGTTCTGGCAGCAGTATGGTCTGGGCTCCACTTTTCTCCAGCTCAAGGCCATGCCAGTTTGCCTTCAGCTCATAGAGACATTCATGAGTGATCAGTATATGTGCTGAGAGGTTGGGGTGTGCAGGGGAGAGAAAGGTGGTGGCATGAGTCTGTCCTCAGTATGGCCCTGGAGCCAGCCCCACTTGGGCAGCAAGCTGATGCTTCCTATGCAGGATCCCAACACATGGGGACAATTGTGGCCAGGAAAGGAAGGGGTTGTCAGGCAGTTAGGAAGGGCAAGCTTGTGGCACAACAAGGTTGATTCATACTCTTTATATTTGTATTTTTCCTCATTGTTAGTAAACATGCAAGCAAGGGTCTAGCTGGCTGTTGGGATTGGTACCAGCTCTGGTACTTAGTGTGCCCAACCAGTTTCTGTATTTTCTAGGAGTGCACATGCCATTGCAGCCAAGTAAATCATGCTCTCCTGGGACTCAGATCTAGCAGTGTCTAATAAAAGGCTTGATGAAGAGTGATTTCTTCAGGATTTATTTCCCCCTGGGATATTAAGCATTGTATACCACAATACGCATGGCATATGGCTGCCTATCTGTGGGAGCACTGAATCCAGCCCCTGATTCAACAAAGTATTGTAAGTGGTGTTTAGTTGTGATAAATGGAAATTAAGTGCAGGTCTAAAGCTGGGCATGTGCTTAACTGAACCCAAGTTATTTGCATGTGTGCACAGACAAATGTAATACACTAAGATTTGTACTGTGACCCCAAGCCAGTTTTTTCTGAGGCAAGCACTGGATCAGCAAAAGGAATTGAGCCTATTTTCTGGATTAATTCCATTTATTTGAGATGTGTGCTATTTTTTCTCTTCACCTTCCATATATCACTTGCAAATTCACCAAAGTATGCATAAATTGATTTGCAAGGCCAAGTGCACAATCCACATAGTGCAGTGGGTCTTGTGTCTGTTATCTTTATTATCCCTACTGCACCACCCTGCTCCTGTAGCAGGAGATAATAGCTGAATACTTTGCAGTGGATGGTTAAGGAACAGTCAAACAATTGATCAGATTTGTTTTTTGGCTAAACATTTACAGAGTTGTTTATGCTGTAGTGTCAAATTGTGTCCTGGTATATCTCACTATCTAAGAAAGAAAGCACTCAGGCTGCCTGCCACCATGTAAATGTCTAATTCTTTTTTTAATGGCAGGTTGTAGGAGAGAGCCCTAGAACAATATTTTAACTCTAAAAAGCTTTTAAAGTTATTTGCTTCTTAATTTCTTCGACAGTTTCCTTGCTCTTTAATTTTAAAAAAAGCATCTGATATGTCACTTTTCTAAACAGTGATACTTCAAAACCAGAGACCTTGCTGCTGAGTGTCATTCTATGCTTTCAGACACCAATATCTTTCTTTTGGAGGCTCAGAAATTGGTATGGAAATACCCAACACCCTTTTTTGTTAACCTCATTAAGGCCAATAAACATTTCACTTTAAACAGTAATGCTCCCAAATGGGAGAGTTGAAGTTCCAGCCTGCTTATCTCTTTCCAAACAAGTGAATCCTTATTGCCCTCTGGAAAAACTGGAATATAAATCAGTCTCTTATCTGTAGCTATTACAGCCTGTGATGCAGTGTAGTTAGAGTTTATCCATTCTCCCTCTTCCTTTGGTGGCCACTTGGCCACCAAATTCAAGCACACTCTCTTAAACATTTGTGTAGTCATGCTACTCTCCAGTATTTGCACTAATTTCCTTCTTCCCTGCTTTGCATTCAGACTGCAGAGGCACCACAGCCAATGTGGGGGACACAAAGCAGCAGTGTCAGCTAGACAAGCACCCCATCCACGTACAGCTCCACTGCAGCCAGGTCACCGGCTGGGCCTTTGGACAGCAGGAGGTATGAACAGTGCGTGTGCAGGGACACCCAGGTAGGGTAGGGGTGAATGAAGGACGCACTGCAAGGTAGAGCAAAAGCGCATAATGCTGGAACTAAAACAGAAAATTGAAGATTTGTGCTAAACTTAAAAAGCAAAACTCTCTTCATCCAAGGCTCTGTTGCGAGAAGCAGGAAGCAGAGTGAGGACAGACTTCTGTATGTTATTGCTGACTGCTACAGGCTGTTGTGAGACTTTGTGTATGCTCCCAGTTCCTATCTGTAATACGAAGCTGTACTTGCTAAAATGGTAAAACTGAATGGCTCTGCAGGAACTTTCGTTGATAGACACAGAAACTACTTGGGATCTGTTCTGTAATTCATGACAAATTGTAACTACACTTTTGTAAAGTCAGTCAGTGGAAGAAGTAAATGCGTGAATTAAAAAAAAGAAAACCTGAGCACATTTCAAGCTGGTTTTTAATGTAACAGCCTTTACAACATTGGGACCTAACCCAGCATTTGTTCTTCTTCCAGAAATATTTTTCTTGCTGAAATAAAATACACAAGAAGTGTAAGTAGGAAGAAGAGAGGAGACTGTGCTCCCTCTCTGTCATACTTGGAGCCAGCAGCTGAGATTCCAATGTAAATGCCAGTACTCTCTAACTAGCCAGGAACTTCTGAGTCTTGGTATCTTACACCTATGTGACAACTTAAGTGAAATTAAAAATCAAAGAGATTTTCCCTGGAGTAATGTATTGCTTGTTACAAGTGAGGATATCATAATTGCAGGCAGACATACAGAACCAACAAATGTGCTTCAGATCCCCTTTAAATGCCAACATGCCTCTCTTCTGTGTGAACATGATGGATCTGGGGGGCTGAGATTATGCCCCAGCTCTCACCCTGATGCTGCAGTGAGTGAGAGGCAGATCCTGGGTGCAGGTGCCCACTCCAAGGATGCTGTACAATCTCCTTGTCACATCTTGTCTGACTGGAGCTGTGTGATGTGACAGGTCAAGGTCTCGACTGCAGCTGCCAGTCTGTGCATTTTAAAGCTTTGATTTACCCCCCCTGCTTTTCCTTCCCCAAACATCCCCTAAGCGTGACCACCCAAAGTAGCCAAGATGGTAAATGGGAAGAAAAAGACCTTTGGTAGCTTTCTTCTAGCAAACCTAGGATGGGACATTCAGAGTCAGTAGCAACATTACTAGAAACACAGGGGAGGTTTAATGACAGAGGAAAAAAATTCTTTGATCTCTTTGTATGTTCTCTTAATCTTTGCTTTTCCTCAGTAACTCAAGTCACAGACTGCTCTTGAAGAGTACATCATAGCTGTGGAGTCATAGCGTTCAGATTTTTTGCTACATGTGAAATTTAAAAGCCACTTTTAAAATCTAATTTATGGCATAGAAAATATAGTGTACTTCTGCTGGCTTGATTTAATCAGAGGAATTGTGTGTGCATATGAGAGAGAGAAGGAGAGTAAAAAAAAAGACTGATGCTGTTTCTGAAAGATCTTGATGGGAAAAAACTTGATGGGGAGAGCTCCAACAAGTTTGCTAACTTCCATAAAGTAGTAAATTTTCAGCTTTACTCGACCTATGATGCATTGTGTCTTCATTACGGAGGAAAAGTGCTTGAGGAAAAAAATTCTCTGGGCAGCCAGATTGGTTTTTTCCATGCTTCGCAAAATTTAATACTGAACCATTTGACATTGGGATGGCAATTTTAAATATAGAGAAGCTGTGGTGCACCAATACAGACCCATGATTTGGTGGATTCAAACTTCGTTAAATACTTTTTATATAGGTACATGTGTGTACGTATCGCTGGATCAGCCCAAATGTCCATCCATCTTCTCTTTGGCAGCAGCATACACACCGCATTGCAAGCAAGGAGTGCTTCAAGGTCTCCCTGTGTTGCCCGAATGTGTTTGGCAGCCCCATCTGGGTGTATTTCACCTGGGCTGTTCCAAGCCATTTCCCACCTCCCCAGCAATTTATCTTGGAGCATTATCACCATTTTTGCAAGTATCACACTTATCGTTGTCTTTCCACAAGTGAGAGGTGGAGCAGCTGAGGGCTTTAGACAATGTAAAATATTTTAACATAAATATTGTTTTTCTTGCACTGTTAAATTTTGTGCCTGCTTCTTTTCTGTTTTCTATCAAGCTCTCACTCTTACAACCCCAGTGCCTCCGCATTGTTACTCACGAATTTCAGGAGAGGCAGTGCAGGAAAGCCCCATGTACACACACAACCCCCTTCGATTTCCAGATAGTGACTCCTGTATTAGCAACTGCTTACAGAGTTTTGTTCCATTACTGATAATTATTATTTTTTTAAAAAAAATATAGGAGTTGCACGTCTGTTTTGCAGAGAGAAAGGAAGCTTTAGAAATGTGTGCTTTGTGCAGGAGCATTTACTCTCAGTCAGTGCTGCAAGGTTTATTTTTCAGATCTCACAGGAAAAAGATATTGGTTCTGGGATTGTCCAATTCCATGAGAACATCCCCATTTAAAAGGACTTCGTGGATTGGCTGTTAATCCCGGGGCTAAAACTTAAGTAAGCAAAGTCTAATGTCTCTTTACTGGCTTAATTAACAACGATTACTTCTCTAAAGATAAGGCATTTCCAGTTAAAAGACACCTCCTTCAACTCCAGATCAGCTGAGAATAGCTGAAATTAGTTTTTAGGGTAGGGTCAAAGACCAGGATTTTGGGGGTTTGAAGTTTTTGAACTGAGCAGATCAACACATATCTGCCAGGGGAGAATCCACATCTGAGTGAAAACAGGGAGGCTGGGATTTCCATCGGCATGGAAGTGGATTGTTTGGGGGGCTTTAAACGAACGACTTTAATGAGGTGGCACTGGTGCACACATCTGTCCTCTCTGGGATATCTGAAGTCTGATGCATTGCCCATTTTAGTGTCACTGGCAGAGGCATGAAACTGGAATAAAACAAAGCTTCATGTAGCACTTTAAAAGCTTTGAGGTTATTTGGTATTTTACAAATGTATGCAGCCAGGGGAAGAAGCGGCATTTAGGAAATGAGTGAAAATGTGCATAGAAGATGACAAGGAGCAGGGCAAGACTGAAAACACTGTGCTGCTCAGAGCAGGGTGCTGGTGCAAGTTTTCTGCCAGGCAGCAGTGAGATCCTCCTGCAGACACTCATGCTGGCAGCTCTGGTCAGAGGGGATTGCCTGGGCTGGTCCTTTGAGGATCTCCAGTGAGCAGCACTGCTGAGGGAGGACTTATTTTAGAAAAGCATAAATCCTCTCTCTGAGTTGAATTTTCTTTGTGGTAAACAGGAGCTAGCTCCCATGGCACCCCTCCATCCCCAGGACATGGCAAATGAGAAATGGCTGCTGCATTGCGCAACCTGGCCTGGCTTGTCAGCACGGCAACTGAGCTACACACAGCTGGGGAGGGTTTGGGTGGGCAAAGACTGCATAACTCTGTGCTTCAGTTGTACCAAAAAATTTACATGCTGACTGAAGGTCTGTAGGAACTCAGTCTGGTGGCTTTATCTGCAACTGTCTTTGTCTTGCAGGGCAAGGAAATGAAAGCCTTGGCTTCTCCAAGATGCCGCCCAGCTTCCACACCCTGCTCTGGTGTTGATCTCAAGGCCCAAGGTCCACAAATGCTTGTACCTTCTGCAACAGATGTATCTGGAGATATTTCCCCAAGAGGTGATCTTGAGCCCAGGGTAGAGCTCCTACTGACCTGCATACCTATGGACCAAGCAGAGCACAGACAAGGACCATGACTCTTCTACCCTGCGCTTGTGCTGATTCCGATTTATTGACTTGCAAAGAGCCCAGAGTAATGGTTGAGACCTTACTCCACTTTTTAATTGGGATTTAGGTTCAGAGCTTTGAAAGTCTTGAGGCCCTTAGTTCTCATCACCTTAGGATTTGGATAAAATGTTTTTTGAAGTTTGATGCTGGGTCACTTTGTGGATTTATGTGCTCTGTTATCCTGCTGTCATCTTCCCGTTATCCTCAGTAGTGCTGTTCATGGTGTGTTTGCTGCCTCACTGGTCAGGGAAGAGTTGATACAGCCCCTTTGTGATGCCAGGATTAGAGCTTGCAGGACCACAAGCCACTTGTGTCTTGCAGAGGTGAGGGGAGTGCACAGGCTTACACTGGTAAACTGGAGCCGGTAACAACCCATCTATGACTTCCACTAGCCTCTAAAGCACTCCTTATTTAAAGAGAAAATAAAACTCTGCTCCTGTTTCATTCGCCCTTGTGCAGGTATGGGTAGTTCACTCTCTCCTGGTTGAGTCCAGCAAACAACCACATGAGGGCATGGATTCTGCATATTTCAGTGCAGCATCTTTGGCTTGACCAAAGTCTGTGTTAGACCACTGAGAACTGTCTGTACCTCTCATCCTGGGGAAAAACACCCCACAGGGTGGCTCAGTTTTATCTGGGAGTATGTGGCCCTAAGAAGCCATTTTGGGAATCAAGACCCTGAGGCCTTTATAACCTTTCATGACCAAATTTTTCTTCACTAGAAACAACTACTGAAAATGGAACCCCAGAAGTTTCTTGGCCTTTTGTCCACCTCTGCTTAGAAAAAAACCCACAAGGTTTCGGCTCCTTTTTTGCCAGTTTTGTTAGGCAAAGCCACAGCTAAATAACTGTGAGTAAAAGGGTTATGTGGATAAAAAATAAAAGGATACAGTTATGTGACCACTTCTTTCCCTCACCACTGGTTTGGTCTTTAGAGTCACCTCAGCTTGAATTAATTCTCTGGATGCAAATCCTGGGGGTTGTGCTGGGGATGCTGGGGATTCAATGACAGGTCCTCATGTACAGAGTTGATCTTATGGGCAGAGGAGCATTCGATGCATATCTGTGGCAAAAGGAAAGGAGCCCTTTTTCCACTTTTGGTTTCCAGTTTGGCTTGACCATTGTCTGATGCTGTTCAGTGAAAGCCTGGTGCTGGGCAGGGAGGCAGCAGCCAAATACTCTAACAAGTGGCTTGTTAGTGAGGAATGTCCTGCAGTAAGTAAGGAGCAGCTTTGTCACTTCTCAGCCAATCCTCCTAGGACAATAAGGAAGGAGGACAAAGTGAGTGCAGTCCTCCTGGGCCTCCCCTTAAGAGTTTAAAAGCAAAATATTGATTTTGAGTTACCCTGCTTCAACTCAGCTTCACTCTCCTGGTATTTTTATTCCCTTGTAGATTTCTGACTCCATTCGTTTTTTAAAGAAATCACTGGTGAAATTGTGGAGTGTCCATGTACATTTCTGAGCCTAGAAATATGGTCAATTGACACCTTGAAGGTTTTCAGGCAACTCTAACCATTTGTGACATCTTTAGCTGCATCCCAAGTATGTTCAAAACAGATGAAGTGAATGAATTGATTTTAGCTGTATAAAACCCTTGACAAAAATCTCTTTGTGGCCATCCAGTTAGTCTCTTGATGATTTGTAGAGTATTTGCTTATGCTTGTTTTTCAGCTAGCTTTGCTGTGGGTTTCCGGCTACTGCAGTCACCTTCCTGAGAGCTAAACAATGCTGCACCTACAGCTACAAGCTGTCAGGTCAGACGTGGCCATTATATATGTCATAATGTACCATATGAACAGCACTTGATGGTAGCAAGACAATAAGAGGCAAATTTATTAGGTATTTTAAATTGTTGGAGCACCCAATTTGCCCAATAGAATCAGCAGATTCGCGCAACCTGATTCAAAGCCCCAGCAAAGCTGCAGTGTTTTTCAACTTGCTTAAGTACATAGTGGATAGCGACACAGCAAAGACCTTTCCCTTTGTCCCCAGGAAAAAACTGAGCGTTTGCATGTGATGTGGCCTGCAGTAGGCGAGGAATAAGTTAAGTGGAGAATCTAAACTCCTGTAATCGAATCATCTGACATTTATGTGTGTAGTCCAAAGAAATTCCTTTGAACACAGATGGTCCTGTCGCTGTACCCTATTTTGGGTCAAGTTCCATTGTATTAACAAACAAGTAGATAAATTGTTGATGGGCTTGATTGTTTTGGGTCTTTTTAAGTGTAGGATGGGTGTTTTTAACTCCAGGCTTGCCGAAGTACAAAGCATAGTAACCACACATGATAAGGAATGTCAGCACTCGACATCTGGTCTCTCAGCTCCCTCTGACAAAAATGGTAGACTGAATCAGGGACAGGAGCCTGCTAGATTAGATACACTGCTGGAGTGCTGGTAATGGCACATCTTTCAAGAGGTCCATGATATTCTTGATTAATTAGAGAAAGACATCTGAATCCAAGAGAAATGGCAAACGCTTCTGCTGGCCCTAACCGTGTGCAGTGGGCCATGAGCAGGACGCCAAGGACTGGCTTTGGCAAAGCATTTAACACATTTGGAAGAGTTATGCCATAAAGAGTTATGCATGGAGCCCTTGGTTGGCTAAATTTGTAATAACCACTTAATGCCTCTTACCTGGCTTCTGAACATCACAAGCCATAGGATTTTTTTAGTCACTCCAGCATCAACCCCAGTTTTTCTTGTTGAGCAGGAATGTTTTTGAAGGAAAGCATCAAATCTGAAAGAAGAGTGGCAAAGTGCTTGATAAGCTGATCTTCTCATCTGAAAACATTAAATTATAAAGGAAAGGAAAAAAAGTTACAAAGCTGCTTCTCTAAAATAAAGTATCTTATTAGGGGAAACATATCCAAGTGATCTCAGCCGTCAACAGGAAGATGTCCTGTTCCCTTGCCCTCATTCCTACTCTTCTCCACATGCTCAGTCTGCCCCTCAGACCCTGCTGTGATTCAACTCAGCAGATTAACAGAGTAAAACATGATTATCATGTGAACAGCTGCAGGAAAATAACGTGGCTGATACCCCATCAGCTGAGTGAATTAAAATGAAGGGCCATGTGAACACCAAGACCAGCCATCCGTTTGTGGGGGGAAGGAGGGCTGTGAGCAGGGAAAGGGAGAAGCAGGGGGTGGCAGGAATGGGGATCACCACTTGAGACAGAAACTGATCAGCTTCTTTGGGGATCTTGGTTTTGGGGAAAAAACACTACTTGTGTTATTTCTCGAAGCTCATTGGAATCTATATGTTGTACAGGTGGTAGCACTAATATGAAAAGGTTCCCTCCTCTTCTGCTGCATGTGGCATCCATATTAGTTTCCTAATTGTACACAAGAAGGCAGGACCCTGGGGTCTTCATCCTGCAGACGGGTGGCTGCAGCTGAGACCAGCATGGGGCAAGAGCTGCTGAAGTGTTTGCTTCACTCATAGTGATACCACGCTGCCCTGTACATGTGGCTGTCCAGGGGACATGTGAGTTATGTGACAGCTTGGCCAATGAGGGACAGGAGAAGGAGCCTCTCCAAATGCATTGGAAGTAAGAAGAACAGCAGCCATCCATAGACACAGGATCTGATTTAATCTACATTGAGGAGGTGAGACAAGATTCCCATAGGCATGGTGGCACCGGCTTAGGTTGGGAGGACCTGGCACCAGTTCTGGTCAGGGATGAGCTTTAGCTGATAGCTAGCTACCACTGCAACATGGAAGTGAAGTGTGCAGGGCTGCTGTAGGTGGGGATGGAGGAAAGGAGAGTCCTCAAAAACCTGTGGGTTCATTCTGCTGCCTGCCCCATCACTTACAGCTTTGTCTTCAGAGCCAAGGGGTGCAGCATCATTCCCTTGGTTTCTAGCTGCAATCTGGTGCTTGTGTGGCTTCCTGTGGAGCTGCTCTGAATTGCACTTGTTGGGAGCTGCTGCACCAGCCAGCAGCATGCTGAAAAGTGTCAACTGAGATATCTTGGCTTTTGCAGCGTATGCTTGTTTTAGAAAGCTGCAATTGTGTCAGCAAGCACAGCCATCCTGTTCCCCCTAGCCTCCTGATGAAAATGCAGTGTGCCCATGCTGACCACCCCAGCACAAGCAGCAGCATTTTCTCCAGCTGCTCACATCTGTGTTTCAGGACAGTCCCAGCTCTCCCCTTGGCCTTGGGTGGGCAGGCCAGGGGTCCATTATGGGACTGCCAGCAACTGAACTGGAGGAAAAGTAATCTCAGCGTAGTGCTGTGGGGCTTCTTGGGTTTGGGGACAGGCATTTTTAATCTGGAGGGCTTCTGGAGTGGGCAGTGAGGTAGGATTTGCTTTCAAGCTGTGTCAGTTAACTTCTGAGGCTTTTCTTCCTCTGAGTCAGCTGAAGCGAGCTCAGCAACTGCTGCCTCCTACCCCTTAGCTGCTATCGGCTGGAGAAGGGTGAGCACACAGGAGATGGAGCCCAGGGGATGCTTCCTCCCCATTTGCCTGTGCAGAGGAGCCTCCCCAACACACCTGTGAGGGTGAGGAGGAGGCTGAAGAGCAGCTGATTCTGTTTGTTGATGGGTTTCTGGCAGGGCATCTGCTTGAGAATGGTAGAGCGTTTTGCTCTTGGATTCCTGCCCTGATGCAAGCCAAGGATAAGCTGGAGGAAGCTGCAAACAAAAGGCAGGCAGAGAGAAACAGTCTGGTACTGCCTACTGATACTTCTGGCTTTGAGGATTTCACAGCCATAGCCTGTGTGCAGGCAGCTCACATGCTCTCACACAGGCTCAGCCCTGACAGCTGGGGTGAAGAGCGCAGGAGAGGAGCCTGTCCTCACAGCAATACAGCCAGGGCCCTGGGCGGTGCTTTCCTTTGCCCTGGTTACGGATGGATGCACTGGTCATTCTGCGAGGTTTCTTCTCTGGGTTTTGCTTTTCCCCCTCAGCCCTGAGGCATTCAGGTCTTTGTACCCACCCTGCCCTCCTGCCTCACAAGAGGAGATTTGAGTAACAAGCAACTGGAGCAGCCACCACGCTCCTCCACGGGATGGAGTGCCACAGAGACGAGAAGTGAAGCTGCTGGAAGATGCCAGTGCCCAGGCACACAGGGGACTGGCCAAAAGAAGGGAAAAGGTAAGAGTTAGGTCATCCCTATGGCAAAGATAAGGACTTAACAAAGCTGCAGAAAAAAACATTTATCAGCTAAATGTGCCCTGCCTACAAAGATACCACTCTCCTGAGGCTCTGAAGTCTAAATGTGAAAAAAACTTGACAATGTAATTTCAGAGCAGGCTGTGGTTTTCAAAGTCAGGCACTACCATGGTCAGCCACCCAAGCCATTGCTCTGCAAACGTGGTAGATTCTCAGAAGCATTTATTCTAAAAAGAAAAACTTTACTTCAAGCCTCCAATTTAAATATACAGGAATCCAGATGGGAGAAGTGTTGGTTTGAATTTGCACATACAATATCACAGCCTGTAGGGGCTTAAGAAGAAGGCAGGAAAATAAAACTTGGGTTTTTTTCCTTCTAAGTAAATTATATGATCAAATTTAAAAAAATAAGTGCTGCAGTCTGACTACCATCACTGGCACCACTTCTGAAATACATCTGTAGCTGTAAATGGAATGTTTAGTAAGATGTATCCCTGTTTCGTTGAAAAGAAAGTATATTTGGTAACCAAGCCAGGTTAAGGTAGTCAAGCTCAACATAAGACTATTTCTGTGCTTGTCCACTGGGATGTAACATAATCATTTTCTAATATTGTGCGTATTCAACTCCAGAGCGTCAGCACTGGTGGTATACCCCTTCTGACATTGCTGGTGCAAGAACAGACACAATAACAGCAGCAAAGGACAGATATGTAGGTGCTCATGTTTAACACAGGAGCGGACTTTGGGCATGCTGTGCTTTCTGAAGATGTCAGAGGCGAGTGTCTCCCAGCCCAAGCACCATCTGCTCTGCTTTCTCCTCCAGTGGAAGGTTGAAGTGTTGAGATCATAAAAAGCTGTTGCATACCCTGTACTCCAGTGTCAGCTGCAGGAAACCACTGTGAGATAAACCAGCACCCAGTGGCTCCCTGGATATGGAGCACTGAGAGGGTAATAGGGCAGTCCCTGGGTACCAGTATCTGTGGGGTGACATTAGGATCTGTTTCAGCACACAGTAACCCTGGCTGTCCCTGTGCAATGGGGGCACATATAAGGTGCAGCTGATGGTGCAGCAGGATGAGTATCCCGAGCACTCCTAGGAATGTGGGAAGTGGGTTTGAGCATGGGTAATGGGAAGGACCGACGCTGATGCAAGACTACTCAAGTCAATAGCAAGGATGCCTATACCACAGACTTGCCCATGCCGAAAAATAAAAAACAGGAAAGGTGTAGCTGGGACACTGGGAGAGATGATCCGTAGGGCCCTGGAGGGACAGAGGCATAGTGAAGGGGCTTTGTGAGGAAGCATGGGATCTAAACTTATGGGAAACATTTCAGCCCCAGTGAAACTCTGCCTACTTCATGGAAGTCACAAGGGATGAGCTGTTCTCATTGACGTTGAGGAATATGATGGGGGAGACCTTGACATAATTTTTTTGTTTAGTCACTGGTTTATTTTCCTGTGAATGGCAGTAACTGTCCAGCCTGCAAAGTTGATGTAATTGTGAAACTTTTCTTGGGCTGTCACAGTTCAAACGCCCTCTGTGTGCTTTAAAGCGGGTTGCCTCAACAGCAGCTTGTCTATGCCTAATACTTCTACTTTTTTTTTTATAAGGGCATTGCTTTAAGAATTTTTTAATGCTTCTTGTTACAAACATGGCTTCCACCTCTCATTCTTTTATAGCTGTTCCCAAGCTCTATAAAATCAGAACTTCCAAAACTGACAGGCTATGGTAAGTCAAGTATTGAATCAAAATTCAATATTTTGAATATTGAATAGATGTGCCCCTATGCTTAGGAGATTGTTCACCTCTGCCTTTGAGGCGTTCTCTATAGCAGAGGTGGGCACATTTTCTAATTCACAGACCTTTAAATATTTTCCATGGAAAATGCAACCTCCTTTAAAAACAAGTAATTATTAGTGGAGCTCCTGCAGTTTTATGGAACATACTCCCTGGTTAAATGTACCTTTCATTGTCAAGTTTTGGGGATGTATTACACGTATTAGTTGAAAACTGCTGATGGTTTTTAAGATGGGCTTTGCATTAAGTCTTTCACATAGACATGTCGCTAGATGAATAAATAGACTGAGGCGAATTTCAGCTGACTAGCACTGTACAGGGTCTACATCTCTGCAGAGAAATAAGAAGCCTCTGGCAGAGTCCCCTAGTTATTTGGAAGGAGAGGATATGTAATGGGAAACAAATTAAAAGACAACCTTGAGCCTTTGTCTGGCTGCTGGAGTTTCAAGACTGTGGTTTCAGTTAGGTGTGCTTTAGCAGTTGTATGGGTTTTTGGAGTCACCTCACTCCTTTCTCGTGGTTCTGTCCTGTGTAGTAGTGTATAACCTGTAAGACAACCACATGGGAATCTGGGCTCTAAGTGTCGATTTTAAGAGCTGATTTAAGTTTCTGGCTGACAAGGAGATTCCACCAGCCTAGTTGGACTGGTCACAGCTGGGAATAAGAGTGATGAAAAGGGTACGCCCCAAAGCAAAACCTTGTGAACCTGCAGTGTCCTGAACCGCTTTATGTTAACCAACCATAGTAAATCATTATCCTAGGTCTTAGCCATATCAGATACACCAGATTACACTTTGGCAAGAGATCCAGAAAGTGCAACTAGACTAGACTTGGTCTGCCACTGCCTATGACAGTTCTGAACTGGCAGACTGCATTTTATGCAAGTCACTATAGAGGAACACAGGCAGCTTAGAGTTGCATCAGAGAGGTGCCTCTGTTCTGGGTGTTTAAGATCAAATCTGTAGAGAGAAACCAGCGCTGGCTGCTTTAACCCTTTAATAGCTGCTCTGCTTAGAGATGGGAGGGTTGATGGTGTTATTGTCCCTGCCCTTGCTGTATACACTGCTCTGCTGTGATCAGACCAGATGCCACACTGCCAGAGATGAGAGTGTGGCATTTTCACAAAAATCATCATTGATGTCTGTATGCCTTAAAGTGCCACAGTTGGTCAGGAGCAGCGAGCATGTCAGGCCAAGGTCCAACACATCTGGTTTTCAGACCCCTAGTACCAAACCAGAAGCACTGTGGCCACGGGCTTCAAATTGCTGCTCAGTACACCCACACCAAGCGCAGAAGTCTTCAAAACACAGCAGCAGGTTGGCTGTGCACCAGCAGCCCTGACACTGAACAGGGTGCTGGGTATATCTTGGCTGGGTGTGTGGACCAGTTTGACAGAAATGTGACCACATGCCTGATCCTAAACTGGGTCAGATGAGCACCGCTGGGTGCTCCAGCAGTTGCATGTGCCCTAGCCCTGGGTGCTGCAGGCAGGCAAGTGGCAAGCAGCACCCTGGCCAACCTGCCCTGGGGAGGGTTCAGCGGGGTGTCTGTGAAACCAACGGAGGAAGTTTCTACCCCACAGCTCTGGTTTTGTTCTAGTAACGCTGCTTGTGGCCTCTCTTGTGCTGATGCAGCTGCTGGTAAGACCGCACTCTGAACCTGTTCACTCAGCAAGCGAGGTTAAAAACACACTCTTTTGGGAGGTGGCAATTATTCATTAGAACTATCCCCAAAGACTTGATTTACAGCACAGCCTTCCAAATGTTCATTCAGACTGACCTGAGGGGCAAAGACCAGAGACATAGGAGGGGCCAAGCAGCCACCAGGGAATAGGAGGCTCCGTGGTCTGGTTTTGTCAATAAAGACAGGTCCTTTCAACTCTTCTTGCAATAGTTGTTCTATACCTGGCACACTGCACTTGGACCACAGGCTTTTCATGTGATGCAGGACCTTGCTCTTGTATGTACTTTGTCTTCTTTGTCTGAGCTACATGCGCCACTTTGACTCCTTCCTCCCATGGGAGAGGATTGTATTTGCTTTGTATATTGCATTCTCTCTGACACAGATTTCTTGCATGCAGATCAAGAAGTTGAGAGGAAGACAAGGTAATAAATATGCTAAGCATGGAAAAGAGGTATATTGTTATGGTTACCTTGCAGTGCCTTTGAAGGAGACAACAATCAAATACGAACATTGTAGGACCAAAACACGGCAGTTCTGCATCAAAATATATGAGAACAAGGACGTGTTGTTGTTGGATTTAAAGTTCTACTGAAAATATATGATTGTGTCTTAAAACCTTTACCGAAAATAAGTGGCTATGATCTGTAAATTGTTTAGGAAAAGAAGAAATTATTTTCTGTGTTTTGAACATTTCTGTCTTATTGAGACTCCCTTAGGATGCTGAGAAAGGTGTTACATGGTCAGATGAAAGGACACAGGGAGATGGAGATTTCAACATAAAACTGCAGGAAAGCTTAGACAAAGGTAGGGCTTAATGACTCTGCCAAGTCAGTAAGTAGAGACATAGTCATAGGGGTTCATCCATTTGGTCAGCAAGAGATTTTCACATTTATCACTGCCCAGCCTTGAATATCAAATACGTGACTCTATCCCTTTTTTTACTCATTGCTGCACCCCTGGGTTACAGTTCAGCTGGAATATTTTCCCAGTTCCAAGGGCAATGGTGGGTAGAGGTTTATCTCAGTACGTCCTCCTATAAATAATGAAATGGCCACAACCAGAGGCGCACTTGCTACCCTGCCCTTGTTCTGGCACAAGGTTTTCCTTCTTCACCAAGACACAGGTGCAAGTGGGAGTGGGGCTCATCTGCAAAGCAACCTTGGTGGTGCAAAGGAACCTGGGGGAGGTAAGGAAGAGTCAGGCTTGTAACTGGGCTGCTGTAGACATGGGCAGCAACCTGCAGAGCCCTTGCAGCTCAGTACACTAATGCAGGCAGACAGGGAGCTGGGCTAAGGAAAATGGCTTTGGAGCTACAGAGAGGGTGAGGACTGCTTCTGTTCGCCTCAGAGCCTGAACTCCCCCGCATAGCCACAAGCTTGCTGATTTGCTGTAGCTCTGGATGTCATCACTTTTCTTCCATCTTTTCTCTAGTGTGCCACCTTTTCTCTTCTCTCAGCCTTTCAGAACTTCTGAAGAAAAAGGAAAGAAAGCTGTTAAAAATAACCCCAAAGTACAGCTTCCATTTTGGGCTTCCTTTGGTATCAGCGGCAGAGTGATTCTTTTGTACAATGCAATGTGCCTTGCCAAGAAACCCAATTCCCCATTGCAATGTGATTGATATGTGTTTTAGAAATAATTTTCAATTCATTAAAATGAACAAATACAATCTTTAAAATCACTTAAAAAGCAGTTAAATCCTAGGTGATTCCTATCACATCAAAACCGATGGTAAAACTGCACTTTAGCAGGAGTTTTTCCAGAGTAGAAACCTAAGAGTTTTGGCCACCCTGTGTTGAGAGACAGCCTGTGTTTTTGTGTGGTGTCTGCATGTACGTTATACACATACATATATATATATTTGTATATATGAAAATCTGTGAAGGTGCATAATTTCTTGGCCCTCATCCTAACCTTTGTGCAGTTGGGTGCTGAGATCTGGATATTCAGTATACTGAGCAGCACTTTTTAATGAAGAGGTGTTTTCTCCCTTGGAGCTGTCATTCTCTGCCACATCACCGACTCCTTCAGACAGAAAAATAATTGGCCACTTTCTCCAAGCATGGAATCAGAGAGCCCCAGGGACAGGAAGAGTACTCAGTGAGCCAGGCCAGCACTCACAGTGGTGCCCACTAGTGTTCCCCAGACCTGTCCTGACCTCTGGGGCACCACCCACCCCGAAGCACTTGAGCCAGGTCTGGTAGATAGTGCCATGAAATGTGACAGGCAAGACCCAAAACCCCAGGAGGAGAGAGATGAAATAAATGGACAGTTATTTCCAGAGCTGTCCTGCTACCAGATGGAGATAAAAGCCTGCTTTGTTTCTTTTTTTTAATGAAACCCGTGTAATTGCTGCCTGGCAGGATGGTTTTCCACATTTGCAGTAGGCTTTTTTGTTATTTTGCTTCAAAGGTGGACTTTTAGCAGCATTTATTCTACTCATGGGCTCCTAACATCCACCTGTCATCAAGTACTCCCCAGAGTAGTTGCTAGCATTCAGAAATAGGCAATGCAGTACAAATTCATCCCTTAGGACCTCCCACCTACTACACCACATGTAGAAAAGTAATGAAATAAATGGTCAAGGCAGACCTTGAGCCCCAGGTGGAAACTGAGAGCACTTTCCTGGCAGGAGCATGCCATTATCCCATGCCAACCAAGTGTTCAAATACAAACATCACATCACTTACCCTCTTTCTCAAAGTACCTTACTCTGGGTTCAGCTCTGCCACTTGCAAATCACAGCTCACTGCCATGACCACTCCTGATACAATAGTGCAGGCCAATAATAATACAGTCAGGCACATGATCCTGCAATGCTATGATCCTGAGATGTCTTCCTCCTTTTCCCAAGGGTTGGTGACTGAAGGAAGCATAGCTCAATGCACTACTCAGGCAGATGGCAACCGGGTGCTGATTGCCATCTGCCCCATGCATGGAAGGCTCCTGCTCTCATAGCTGCCTCAACCAAAAGAAAACCATGCTCTTCACCTTGCTGTGATTCCTCACCAGCTGACCACCTAGCTCCCACTCACTCTCACGTGCCATTTAGGAGAAAAGCCTGGACAGTGAACTGGAGCAGCAGGGGTAGGAATTCTTCCCAGGAGACAAGGAGGGGAATCCTGCAGGTCCCAAACTGTCCCCTGCAACCAGACGGGTCCCAGGGGCCCGGGCTTAGGAAGATGTCCACGGCATGGAGGGGCACAGCTCCGGGATCTCTATCGTCATGCTAGGGCTCTGTATTTTACCGGCTCCATTCCACATCTGTCAAACCTTAGTCCTTAAGCTGTATATAAGGGAAATTAGAAGGTGGGATAGGAGCTGAATAAGGTGTAAACTAGGCAGAAATGTTGCCACAATAGTATTGTGTTTACCAAGGCCTCACCGCGTGTGGACATCAGGGTCTGACTGCTCACCCCAAGCCCCTTGCTACTTCTAATGGCTCATACTAAAGGCTGTTGTATTTTAATTTAGATCAACACCTAAAACAAAACATCAGAAGACTTTTTTTTGTTGTTGTTGTTGTTTCCACGTCGTTTTCATATTCATTACTTCCATTCCTTTCGTGCCCTTAAGTCCATGCCTGTGGACAACAAACCAGTAACTGCTTGAAACAACAAAAGTGTAGAAAGGAAAGAACATAGTCAAAACCCAGACGGAATATGCATTTGAGATATGGTTTAAAGTTCTCTGTGACGTTGCTCATTTGTCCCCATCTGTAAAACTCAAACTCCTCAAGCTAAAATTTTCCCTCACTAATGTTCTAAGAATCAACACAACCGTGTGTGCTGTTAAAAACCGGTGCTTGTACTTCATCCACTGAAGTTAACTGGAGAGAAGTGGTGCAGGGATCCTTTCACCTTGTCTACAGAGAAGCAAATTGTGGTTGCAAAGCAGCTATCGAGAAAACAATAGAGACGGGCAGTTCTGCAGGGCTGATAGTAACGGGACAACTTCCTGCCCGAAGTCAGGGGCACCTCACCGGGGTGTCCACGGCCGTTTCCTCCTCAGCTAACGTTTTTCTGCTGGAAAAGGATTTTGATGGGTTTTGAGGGGGTTTTTTTATGCCCCCTCCCGGGCTCTGCAGGTGCGGGCACCTTTGAAAGGGCCGCTCCTGCAAACGGGTTTCCGAGCAGGGACTCACGCGGCGAGGCGAGTCCCCATCGCTCTGATTATTTTCTAACGACTCTGCTCACCTTCGCCTTTGGTCTTGCTGCTGCCCAGATGGGTAATTTTGGAGCTATTTGCTTGCATAAACTTGTTTTGAAGGCGAGGAGATCTGCGAGCGCGGGTACTTAAAGTCGGTTAGTGGGGATTAACAACTGAATGGGAAACCCTAAGCACCTCGACGTGGGATCACATGCGACACCGGGACTTCAAAGCGCCCGGCGTTAATACGGCTGGATTGTCCGTCAACGCCTCGCTCAGAGGTTGGAATTGGAATGGGGATGGAATTAAGGATGGAGCTGGGGATGGAGACGGAGCCAGGAATGGGGAAGCCCGCCAGCCCCCTGTTCCCGGCTGGGCACAGCGCAGCCCGCGGCAGGCAGCGCTGCTTCCAGCATGGATTCACTCGGGGGACGGCGGTTTCTGACTGCCCTCCCCGCTGCTGATGCGGGAGGCGAGATCTGCCCGGCCTTTGGAAGATTCAGCAGCGATGTTCGGAAAACGGTTCAAAAAGCGGGGTCGGAGGCCGGGGCCGGTATCTCCCCCGCCCGCAGCCTGCAACCTCCTGAGGGGCAGCGGGGTCGGCTCTGGTCTGGCCACTGCTCCGCACCACCGACAGCTCCGTCCCGGCCCCGCAGCCGGGGAGGGTCACGAGGAGCGGTGCGAGGTTGAATCTGGCCCCTCCATAGACCTCCTGGTCCCCCGCGGCTCCCCCTCCGCTGGGCTCTCTCCCGCCTGGTCCTGGTCCTGGTCCCGGTCCCAACACCGCCCTCCTTCACCGGCTGGGAGGAAAGGTGCCGGCTCCGCTCCGCCGCTGGGAAGCCGGGCCAGCAGCCAGCAAACCCGAGCACTCCCAGGGAGGGGAAGCCTAAAGCTATGTTCTCACCTTCCCGGGGAGTACATACGTCGTCTCCGTTCCCCTTTCAGCTTATTTGTACAGCGGACGCGCCCGTCACGGCAGTTATTTAATATGTGTTTCCCTGCTAGGCCTTGCAGTTTGATTGCTGTCACAAACGGAATCAGGTGAAATTCCTCACTGTTTCTGCAATTACACGGTAGCCTACTGCTACGGGCTTTTCCAGCCCCTCGAGTTCATTCTTTCCCCACTGTAAGCCTCATACTGCCCACACATAGAGCAGACAAAACCCCAAATCCTCCAAAACCATTATTTCTCAGCTATTATGCTATCAGCAGGAAAAGTTTCATAGCTTTGACATCATAAGCCCTGAGCAGCATGAAGTTTATCAGGGCCTTCACATGATAAAATTGTACTTTTTAAAGTGTTAGAACAAAAAAGCAGAACATCATTTTATGGGATTCAAGCTGCTAATTTTAATTGCTGTGATTTAAACAGTGCAGTTGTATCCAGGCTCTCTCGATAGTCATGTCCAATACAAAGCAGGACAAGCAAGCCAAAATCAGCTGTTTAAAAGTGCCAGATCTGTAAATACAAATAAGATCAAACTGACTGGATCTGTGGCCATCACACCCAAATCATGGATCCTGTTATGTTCTCACATCTCTGTTGAATGACTGTCAGGCTGGCAATGAGCATGAAACTATAAGCAAGTAAGTGATATTGCCATAAAACCAGGAAAACAGTGCTAGGTGTCCCACATTATACTTAATGACAGGGTGAAAAAGCAAGCATTTAAGAAGAGCTGTTTGGAGATCGCTGTGCATGAATAATCATAGAACCATAGAATCATTTGGTTGGAAAAAGCCAAGTCCAAGCATTAACCTAACATTCTCAAGTCCACCACTAAAACATGTTCCCAAGTGCCACATCTGCACATCTTTTTAATACCTCTGGGGATGGGGCCTCCACCACTTCCCTGGGAAGCCTAGACAACCCTTTTGGTGAAGAAATTTTTCTTACTATCCAATCTAAACCTCCCTTGGTGTAACTGGAGGCCATTTCCTCTTGTCCTATTACTTTTTACTTGGGAAAAGAGACCAGCAACCTCCTCTCTTCATCCTCCTTTCAGGTAGTTGTAGAGAGTGATAAGGTCTCCCCATAGCATTCTCTTCTCCAGGCTAAACCCCCCTGAGGTCCCTCAGCAGTTCTCCATCACCCTTGTGCTCCAGGCCCTTCACCAGCTTCATTGTTCTTCTCTGGACCCACTCCAGCACCTCAGTGTCTCTCTTGTAGTGAGGAGCCCAGAAGTGAGCACAGCATTTGAGGTGCTGCCTCACCAGTGCCCAATACAGGGGGGAGATCCCTGCCCTGGCCCTGCTAGCCACACTAATGCTGATACAAGCCAAGATACTGTTGGCCTTCTTGCCTGCCTGGGCAGGAGCTGCCTCATATTCAGCTCTGTCAATAAGTACCCCCAGGTCTTTTTCCACAGAGCAGCTTTCCAGCCACTATTCCCCAAGCCTGGAGCATTGCATTGGGTTGTTGTGGCCCAAGTGCAGGACTCGGCACTTTGCCCTGTTGAACCTCACACCACTGGCCAGAGCCCATCCATCCAGCCTGCTCAGATCCCTCCACAGAGCCTCCCTATCCTTCAGCAGACCAACATTCCTGCCCAGCTTGGTGCTGAGGGTGCACTTGATCCCCTTGTCCACATCACTGACAAAGCTATTAAACACAAATGGTGCCAATAGTGAGCCCTGGGGAGCACCAGTTGTAACTGGCATCAACTGGGTTTAACTCCGTCCACCATCACTGGATAGTCACAGCCATCCAGCTAGTTTTTTACCCAGGAAAGAGTACCCATCCAAGCCATACGCCATATTTCAAAATATGAAATGTTACTCATATTGCATAGATGTATGAGTACTTATATACTCATATGATTGGGTTTGTTGTCCTAATTCCAGTTTCTTAATTTCCTTAAGTTTTGGAAATAAGAAGGAAAGAAAGTTACCTGGAAGCTAAAGTCAAGTCGAGAATTTTCCCATCTCCTTTCTTTTGGTTTCCCAAATATTTATCAAAATAACAAAGTTTCCACTTTATAAAAACTTACACTTTCTCAAATGCACCTTTTCTCCTTTTTTGAGTCAATAGGGTACTATAGGCCAATTGACAAAAAGATATTTCGCGGTCTTACCAAGCAAAACTATCCATTGCCAAAAATTCATTCCAAGCACTGAATATGTTCATCCTTGTCTGTGCTTATACTACAGTATTTTACTGATTAGCATCAGACCTTGACTAGTTTTTGCTAACTGCTGCATTTCTCTTCAATTTAAAGTCATAGCTAAAGCTAAAAATTTTGTAGGTGTCATTTTTAATTTGAAGGGGGAGAAAGGAAGGGCTCAATAATGGCTGCTTTGAATACCACTTTCCTGTTAAATACTGAGTTTCTTCCAGCTCTTGATTCACTGACTTGTGTCTGTTCTTTCTGTTTCATACACCTCAGCTAGGAAAGGCTATTCTTTACTTTCTTATTTTTATAAATTACCACCATATTAACTATGGGGTTTATACATACTTATGTCCATTATTTAATGTATATGTCTGTATGCTGCCTTCTTTAATCGGTTTTGCTAGCTAAGAAAGTATCAGCTAGATTGAATTCATTACCGAAGGGTGAAATTGCAGTTAATGTGACACCACCCCAGTTAATACTAAATATGACAGTTATTTGGTTCTGTAGGGCTGTTGACTTCTTCTATTTAAAGTCCATATATATCTGCTTCAACAACAGCTACCTCTACTTTTTAACCCTTTTGTGTTCAAATTTGTACAACCTCAAATTAGATTTTAAGCTGTACTTGTATCCAGGAGTTTATACATCTGCACACTGAAATCTCACCTAGCATAAACTGAAATGGATTGATGGTCTTTGCAGCTTTAGCAGACCTCCCTTTCATCAGAAAATAAAGAGCATTTTCAATTAATTCAGCCTCCTGACATCCCCAGGAAAGAGATGACTGTTGCCTGTGTTTGACAGATGAAGCAATTTGAGCATTGGAAGAGTGTAGCTGACTTCTTGATAAAAACAGGCCCTGAAGTTAAGCAACTAGCTGAAATGCCAAGCCATGAGCAGGCATATTAATACCTCCATGACTCTTCTGAGCATCAACAGCCATCAAAAGAAAGGTATCAGGATTTTAAAAAGGAAGCGCTCACCATGACTGGCCTTATCAAAAAAATCTCTGCTTTAGTGAACTAAAAAGTAACAGATAAAAACTGGTGGAAGAGTGGAAGTCTCATGAATGCGTTCAAAAGTATCCTTCTTCATTTGCTGAACCAGGTACTCGGTATGGAGTTCAAAGGGGGGGGTGGTGGTGTTTGTTTGTATGTGTGGGAGGGTGGTGGGAGGAAGCCAGGCTGAATGACTGGAGAAATAGAAAAAGTGCAAAATCCCAGCCCAGACTTGGCATTAAAGTGAAAGTCTCAGAGCCCTGTGGGAACCAGGTGCTGGCAAACTGGAGGGGACATCCAGAAGCTGACAACTCGTTTTTTGCCAAAACCAGACAAGGGAAAAAATTACCTTACAGAAACTAAATATTACACTCATAAATACCTGTCAATGCTGGCGTGGGTCAGCAGAACTTCAGGAGAAGGATACAGTGATAGAACAGTGTGGCTGATGATCCTGAAAACCAGAAATATTAAGGTATCCATATAGACCAGTGGTGTATGTTTAAATATCCATATCTACAATTCTACGATTCTATGATAAAGGATACATACGGCTATAAATGGTGATATATGGATTTCCATATATGTGTTGATACAGGTCTACAACAGCCTGATGGAATAGATTTTACAGTTCCCAATTCCTTTTCCCCTCTCAGGCCATACCGAGCAGGGAACTTCAGTTGAACAGGTTCAGTCCCACAAGTCCAAGCAAACTGGTGAATCAGGGGTGCCGTTTTCCGGTATGCTGACCTCCAATGAAAGAGGAAAGGGCTCAATTCCAGTCAAAACGCAAGGATGAAATACCTCAGTGCAGTGTGTCTCCACTGTAACTTGGGCTGCAGAAAGTGAGCTCTTCTGGAGTAGCTTTCTTAGAGTCAGAGACGCTCCTAATTTGAATAAAACCCAGGAGAATATCCGAATAAAGCCCCCCCCCCAAAACCACGATAATCTGTAACCCTTCAAAGACCTTCATTTTCTTTCAACATTCTTTCTGGTTTGGAGGTTACTTTAGAAGATTAATGAACCTAACATGCTCCTTTCTGTTTCACCAGTCTCTGCTGTTTCTGCAGTGTTACCTCTAAGATAACATCTAAAGGGTTGCGGGACCTATACAGAAATCTTCGGTCCCACACAGCACTGAGACATCCCGCAGTTCGCTACGGCGAGGTTTCCAGGCCAGACCCTGGGAGGTCCGGGACAAGGAGCAAGGAGGGAGCCAGCTTGCAGGAGACAGGGGGAAGGAATCCCACGTTTGCCTCCCCCACCCGAAGGGAGAGGAGATTTGCGGGCTGCGGGAATGACAAGTACTGGGTCCCAAGAATTTGACGGGTAGCCTTAGAGGTGGTAACTTTAATTTGCGGGATGCGGGAGGGATTATAGCTCTTCCTGCACACACAGAGTGAATGAACAAGCTCCCGGGTTACAGGCAGCTCCCCCAAGCCCTTGCATGGCCGCAGAAGAGCTGGAGGTCTTCGGGAAGCCTTTGCCTGACGGGACTCCCGGGAGGGGCAGTCCCGGCCTCCCCTTCCACCGCCGCCGGGGCCCCGGAGCAGCGGTGTGCGCTGCAGGGACAGAAGCCAGGTGACTGCTCGCCCGAGCTGAGTTGGGAATGACCCCGAATCGGGAGGGAGCTGGGTGAATCACTTTTTCGTTAGGGAGACCTTCAATCCAGGCGTTATTTCGAATCCAAACTGAAAAAGCTCTCTTTCCCAGGGAGACCACAGTTTTCCTGACCCCCATCGAGAAACCCTTCAATCCATAGGAAAGCTAAGTGACAGCAAAACCTTTTCTGCCTGCTAACAGCGAGGTTAGTCGAGTTTTGGAGGAAAAACTCCGCAGTAGCTTTGAATTAAGCGGTACCTGTCCTGCGGGAGTGTTTTGAATCATGGCATCCTTCCAGACTATAAAATATCGTAAAATTAATTCCCTTAAACCCTATGCGGTAGCTTTGTAATATCTCTATCTCTGCTGTCGCACAGGAAAGGCAGAGCCCAAGGAAGCAAGCTGCCGGAGCAGGAGGGAACGTGGAGGGCAGGATGCTTCTCGTTTGGTTTCGCCCTGAAAGCAGGGCAGCCCGGCCGGGCTCCGCTGCCCTACTCGTCCCGAGGTGGGTGGCAAAGCCCGTGCCGCGAGCAGCCCGGGAAAAGATTAGCAGCGCGCAGCGGCAGCTTCGCTTCGTGCCGGAGCGCCTGGCTTCTCCGACACATTTTGGTTGCCCCCCTTGGTCGGTCGAGATCGACTCAAATATTGGGCCAAATGTTATCCCGAAGAGAACGTGTGTTTGGTGCTGGAGGTAGTATTTCGACGCAGGCTTTGATCAAGATCCCACCCGTGCGGCAGCGCCCGGAGGAGGGCAGAGCTGGAGCCGGTTCCTCGGTCTCTCGGCTGCTATCTGGGGTAGGGACTGAGCCCCACCAGATCCCTGAGAAGCCGGTGCCTGTGCCCTGTCTCTGCAGACACGCACCGCCACCGTGCCAGCACCCAATGTGCTCAAGAGCAGCGTCCCGCCCAGCTCCTCCTGCGCCCCTGCTCCGGCGCTGGCGGCCGCCGTCAATTGTCCGCGATTTCTTTCAGTTGCCCCGATGCGGCGGGAGCGAGCGGGGCCGGCGGAGGAGCTGCTCCAGCCCGGCCCGGTCCGTCCGTCAGGCAACGAAATCACGCCCGTCCGGCGGGCCTGGTTCGAGATTTAGCCGTGAGGAGGCAGGTTTCTGCCACGGGCCCTGAGACGGGAGCTGGCGGCGAGCGGAGGGCGAGGGGCTGCGAATTTGTAGCTGCAAATCGTTCAGGAAGGCTCTGTCCACTCCGCAAACAGCGCGGGCACCTATACTTTCTCGAGCGCTGCCCCCTTACCCTCTGAGGCAAAAAGCTACATTGCGCTGAGAGAAAGCGCCGAACAGATCTGGCCCTGAATTACAAATCTGCCTTCCTGGTGGGAGATGCCGAAAGGAAACGCGGGTTGCGAGAAACCGACTGCCGAGCTCCTGAAAACCGAAAACGCGAGCCAAGCCCGCAGCTTCCCACAGAAGTGTCCCCGATAAGGTGGAACGTGAACCCCCCACCATAATGATGATGCTCGGGAAGCGGAGATGGGAGAAGGCGGCTGATCCGCAAGCTGAATTGTCTGAACGGCGGCGGGGCGGCCGGGGCTAGTGCCACCCGCCCTGTCGCGGCACATTGCCGCCCTCCCTCCCCGTCGTATGCCGGGGCTGGCATTAGCTCTCCTCTGCATACTCCCTTTCGTTCCCGTCCCTCTCTCCCTTTTGCGATCCTCCGTCACCTCCGTGCCCCTCCGAGCGGCTGCGCGCCCTGGAGGACGGTGCCACCTCGGCAAGATGTCTTTTTTCGGGGGAAGGGAATTCGGTCCCTCCGCCGCGGCCACCGCTGGGTGTGCTGGCGCTCCCCTCTGTCCGAGCAGAGCGGGGCGGGCCGGAGCCCCTCCGGTAGCCGGCCACGGGTAGGGGGGCCGCGGAGGGAGGGCACACACAGAGTCACAGGTGACTTGTTCCAATTAGTAGCTGTCTAATTAAATTAGTGTCACGCGGCTCAGCCAATGGGCCGGCAGGGGTGGAGGGCGGCAATGAGATAGCCAGGCTCAAGCCCCTCCCCGACGGCCCGAGGAGCCCGGCGCGCCGGTATAAATTGCCTCGGCGGAACCCCGACGCTGTTACGCGACCGCGGGTCGGGGTTAGGGTTGGTGTCGGCACCGGACCATAGAGGGCTTTTCACCAGGCTGCTCACCGAGGATGCAGCTGGGCGAGCCGCTGCTGGCGGCGGCAGCGGCGACCCTGCCGGGAGCCCCCTTCTACCCGCTGGAGGGCGGCGGGCGCGGTGGTGGGACCGGAGCTGGGACCGGGGCAGGCGGTGTGTCCCGAGGGCCTCCCCAGCCGGGCTCGCCGCAACGACTCGACATGGACAAGGCGGCCAAGAAGTTCGGAACGGCCCCCGCCATGCTGGGAGAGGCGGATGCGGGCGAACCGTCCTTCACCGCCCCGAAGCCGGACGGCCGTAAGGCCACCCCCTGCGGGGAGGAGGAGCTGCCCCCGGCCGCCGCCGGCCCCCGCTATTCCATGGACAATCTTAGCCCCGACCGCTACTACTTGCAGTCTCCCGCGCCTCCCGGGGCTGAGCTAGGGGGCCCCTGCGCCCTCTTCCCCTACCCGCCGGCGGCGCAGCACGGCGCCGTTTACCAGCCGCCCGGCGGGCCGCGCTACCCCTACGGCTCGGTATTGTCTCCGGGCGGTTTCGCCGGCGCCGTCTGCTCTCCCGGCGGCCGGGCGCAATTCGGCGGTGGCGGCGGGTACCAGTACGGGCAGCCGGCGGCCGGTACACCGCTGTACGGGCCTTACCCGGCAGCGTCGGGCTCCTGCGGCGGTCTTGGGGCGCTGGGGGTGCCGACAGCCGGCCCCGGGCTGCGGGCGCAGGTTTTCCTCTGCAACCGCCCTCTCTGGCTTAAGTTCCACCGGCACCAGACGGAGATGATCATCACCAAACAGGGCCGGTAAGTGCTCAGCGACTGGTCGAGACGGAGGGGCGGGGGGGATGGCTGGAGCGCTGTGTCGGGGAGCGCTTGCCCGCTCCCCTTGGGAGGAGATGCCTACGGCCAGAGGATGCTTGGGGGTCGGCTGGGCTTTGTGCTGATCTCCTCGGTGGCGGTCGGGCCTGGGCATTCCGCCGCCGCCTGCAGCTGCAGTCAAAGCTTGCGCCCCTTCTCCGGCCCACCGCTCATGCTGTGTCCTTATCCTTTCCTCTCCAGGAGGATGTTTCCTTTCCTGAGCTTTAATATCACCGGCCTCAACCCCACGGCCCACTACAACGTCTTTGTGGAGGTGGTGTTGGCAGACCCCAACCATTGGCGTTTCCAGGGGGGCAAGTGGGTCACCTGCGGCAAAGCCGACAACAACATGCAAGGTAGGCGCTGGCTCTCCACGGGTGAGCTTCACCGAAAAGGTTCCCGTTTCGCATCCCCTCTGTAGCGTCTTCCCCACCCCTGGTATCCTACTGCGGGAAGACCTGTGCTTTCAAAGATCCCTCAGAACTCCGTTTCAGTGCTGCGGTGGGTGAAGCTGAGCGGGAGAAGCGGCATCAGGGGAGTCGAGTTGCTGCCGCTCAGGCTGTGCCAGGCTGGAGCTTTAGGGGCTTGGCTTGTTTTCCCCAGGCAACAAGGTGTACGTGCACCCCGAGTCGCCCAACACTGGAGCTCACTGGATGAGACAAGAGATCTCCTTCGGGAAGCTGAAGCTAACGAACAACAAGGGTGCTAACAACAACAATGCGCAGGTAAATGGGCTGCGGGGGGGAGACAGGCTGGAGGGGGTCTTGGCGGCTCGTGGGGATCCCTGCTTTTCCGGGGTTTTACAGTATTTAATCGGATGGCTGTATCTCTGCTCTTGTGACTTGCACCCTTCTTGAAATGGATCATACATCTTGCTTTTTTTGCTTCTTAAGACAATTAGAATGATCGGAAATAGATGTGAGTTTCTTTGGTTTTAGCCAATACATCTGTCTCTGGAATTGTTCAAAAAGTGGGAGTGTTCTTGATGGCTCTTGATTTCCTTCATTCACAGATTTTAGCATATTAGTAATGTAGTTAAATGGGGCCAAAAGCTGTGAATAATCTCCTCCTGGTAACTTAAAATTACTCAATTACCAATTCAAAAGTTGTAGGAAGAAAATGTTAGGCTGTAAAAATCTTAAATCTAGCTTGTCTAAAGATCTTGTGTCTTCCACGATTCCTTTCAGATGATAGTACTGCAGTCTCTACACAAGTACCAGCCTCGGCTTCACATTGTGGAAGTGACTGAAGATGGTGTTGAAGATGTGAATGATTCCTCAAAGACTCAAACATTTATTTTTCCTGAAACACAGTTCATAGCTGTTACAGCGTATCAAAACACTGATGTAAGCACGAATATATAAGATACAATTAAGAATGCATTTTTCTTAAGTTCAGCATCTTGTCTTACTATATTCTGCTTTCACTTTTAGATTACCCAGCTCAAAATCGACCATAATCCCTTTGCAAAAGGCTTCAGAGACAACTATGACTCGTAAGTATATTTTTGTCTTCTCTTGCAATTGCCTCTCCCTATAAGGCATGATTCTGGCACAAAATGCATGAGGAAGACCTTTTCTTTAGATGCTACTTGAGTTAGGAGTAATACTACTACTTCTGGCAGTTTTGTTAGCTTAACTGCTATTTTCAAAGATGCTAAATGTCTAAACCAATAGCCTGTTTGAATAATTTCCATATTGCCTTCATGACCTGTCTTCCAGCAGCCTTCTGAATTTTGCTAGGAAACTTGGCCTGCAGGTTGGCAGTAATGCACCATGTATTTTCATAGCTTTTTCAAATTGTCAGTAGTGGACTTGCTTGATGCTCACTTCCTAGCATCAAATCGCCTTTGAAAATCTGGATCTGTACATCTACAAGTATTTCTGGGAGAAAGCTGCTGCACCTCGTTTAAATGTGTTGGCTGGTGTATCCTTGTAGCAGTAATACTAGAAACCTTATATTGGTCTGGGAAAACCAAACAAGTCCTAAATTGGATAGCAAATTGTTCATAAAGTGAACAGCCATCCAGATAAATGTAATAAAGAATTAACTTCCTGGTTGTGGTTGTGTTTTGCTATCATACTGGAATCACAGAGAACAATGCTCAGTGTTTCTCTTTTATGTTGTAGCATGTACACAGCTTCAGAAAATGACAGATTAACTCCATCTCCCACGGATTCTCCTAGATCCCACCAGATTGTCCCTGGTGCCCGGTACAGTGTGCAACCATTCTTCCAAGAACAGTTTGTCAACAACCTGCCCCCAGCCAGGTTTTACAATGGTGAGAGAACGGTCCCACAGGCAAACGGCTTGCTCTCCCCACAGCAGAATGAAGAGGTAGCCAGCCCTCCTCAGCGGTGGTTTGTTACACCTGTACAGCAGCCCAGTGCCAACAAGTTGGACATGAACTCGTATGAGACAGAGTATTCTTCTAGCACCTTGCTCCCTTACAGCATTAAATCCCTTCCCCTTCAGACATCCCATGCTCTGGGATACTACCCTGACCCGACATTTCCATCCATGGCAGGCTGGGGGAGCAGAGGATCTTACCAGCGAAAAATGACGACCGGATTATCTTGGACCTCCAGAACAAGTCCTCCAGGCTTCTCTGAAGACCAGCTTTCCAAGGAGAAGGTAAAAGAAGAACTCGGCTCATCTTGGATAGAGACTCCACCTTCCATAAAGTCTCTAGATTCAAATGATTCTGGAGTCTACACTGGTGCTTGTAAGAGAAGACGACTCTCCCCTAGCACTTCCAGCAATGAAAATTCCCCAACTATGAAATGCGAGGACATTAATGCTGAGGACTATAGCAAAGACAATTCAAAAAGCATGGGCTACTATGCATTCTATACCAGTTCTTAAAGCATTCTTTTATTCCAATTGGCCAGGGTTTTTTGTTCAGGGTGGCCTTGGGTTTGGGTTTGTTGGGGTTTATTTTGTGTTACAATGACAGAGAAGACTCTTGCCTTCCACCTTGAGTTGTGTGCAATTCTAAAGAAGGTGCCAAAGCTTTTTGATTTATTGCAGGTAACAAAGTAGGGAAAGAGCAAACTATGGTAGAATTCTTCACTTGTTTTAGAAGGAACCACATGCAGAAGCTGTAAGCAGGAGCCTAGATTTTTACCATGTGACTTATTTATTGGAGACACTAAAGTGTACTGTTTGGCTCAGCTCAGAGTCCCGATCAAATCTATGCACTCCTGAGCAAAGAAATAGGGGACATAGGGTCCCACATCTTATTTTCTTCCCTGCCTGCCCTTCTCATAAAAGGGGCTGGGTGCAGGGAACTGCACAAATGCTATGTTCTGCTTTAGACTAAGCTGGCTTCTTCAATCCCTGTCTGTAGCACAGTTGGCTGAGCTGGAGCTTAGCTCAGCAAGGGCTTGCTTGCCAGGCAGGATTTTAACTTAAGATCTTGTTGCTAATGATGGGGTTACAATGAAAGAATTGTACTTTTTCCTTAGTTTAGAACTTGCGTTAAGAAAAAAGCCTCCATCCCCCAAAGCCTAACCTTTATTGAGGTGGCCAAAAATCAAGTGTACAGTTGTTTTGTCTAGGTACACTGTAGAATATTGTGGAATAATGTATAGGTAGTTGATCTATAGCTGTTTAGTCAGAAGGGCCTCCAGTGGTGCTTTGAAGTTCAACAGGTTTTTTATTTTGATTTTGGTTAATCAAAGCTAGCTATGGAGTGTTGCAAAGAACATGGACATTCCTATTTATGTGTCTGTAAAGTGGCTTTTTCAGCTGCCTTGTACAAAACTGGAAGTGGTGTAACTTAACCTACTCTTCTTGCATATAGTTTCAGCTGGTTTAAACTGATCAGCCCTAGAGCACTGGCACACAAACTTCCCCCAACAAAGCATTCTTGTGTTTTCCTTTTCTACGTATACAGCAGTAATTTTTAATAAATGTGGTTGGTGCCAGGGATAGCAGTGAGGGTGGCTGCCTGCCTCTTCTTTGCTTCTGCTGGGAGTCCCAGCTGGGGGAAGGTGGGACCATAATGCTTGATATATCTCTGTATCAAGCCATCCCTTGCAATGTTCCTCTTATTGTGGTCTGATCTAATTCTCCTGTGTATTCCCATTAAGCTTTGAGCTCCCAGGTTAGTATGAAGTCCACTGTGCCTCTTTCCCCGTGCTACCCCCTGGCCCTGCTGGGCTGTGGGTGAGGTGTGAGCTCAACCCTCGCCCTGGGGAGCTCCCTGTGAGCTCTGCTCGCCTTTCCCGGCTGCAGCCGGGCCGGCCCCACCGTTTCCTGGAACCGGGTCAGAAATGCCCCAGCCGGCTTATCTTGGGAGAAAAGCCCCTCCCGGCAGTGCGACTGAATGCGGGCTCTCGCGGCAGTGGGACCTTTCCTGAGGATATGCAGGCAGTAATGGGATTAAACTGTTAGCTATGCCCGGCTGCAAACAAAATAAACCAGGGGCTCAGACCGGGGTCCTCCCGGGAGGAGATAACGCGATCAGGTGGTGCTGGCAGCAGACCCGAGAGGCTCTTCTTCCTCTGGGACGGAGAGTGGTGGATTTCAGAGGAGATTTCTATTACTTCTTCCCTTCTGCCTACGAGACTCCGGCTCTGCAAGGAACACAAGCCGGTGTCCCAGCAGCTTTGCCACTGGCCCAAGAGCCACATCGATCAGGTGTCAGAAGGGGATTCGCTATGATTTTTAAGCGACTATAGGGGCGGGATATTTGTTTCCTGTAATAGGATATCCCCTCCCTCTACAGCCTCTGGCAAGGCGGGTGCCCCCCGTTTCCAGCCGCGGGCTGCGATGACACGCCGGCTGCAAACACTGATTACACAGCGCCTGGGAGCGCAATTCTGCTGCGGTGTGTTATTAAAAGCTGTATATTTTTGCACCGCGTGGTTAAAAAAGGAACTTAATACTTGTGAAAAGTCCTCACACTGTTTAATAGAAACGTAAGTGCCTGGCTGGCCCCAATTAACACCTTGTGATTATAATGCATTCCTAAAATGGGGTGTCAGACGCCAAATTGTGAATCGAGGTATCTAATTAATCTTCGTAGGATGACATTGATAAACAACTCTATATTTAAATAAAGTTCAAGGATCTGAATGCTTCTTATTTGTTTACATTAACGGAAGATAAAGTTAACTACCCTCGCACTTCGCAATGTGATTTACCGACACAAACAGCAGGCTCTGGGTGGAGAACCCCTCCTCGCCTCAGTGGGCTTTTTATCGCGGGTTTGGAGGGATAGGAGACCCGAATGTGACTGTCCCTTCCTCCACAGCCCCGGCAGCAGCGGGCGAGTGCCGGGAAACAGCGTGAGGCAACGCGCCTGCAGTCTTCATCCTGTCCTTTCAGTAGCTCTCATGAGATGTGTGAGGCTTTGCACAACAGCTGAACGGGGACGGCTGAAAAAAGGGCTCTACGAGAGAAAACTCATACACAAGCAAATAGAAATCGTTATGTACACCATTGCGGTGTTGTGCAGCGAGAGGTGAACTCTAAACCTGGCCGCTGAGGCTGCAAAATCTACTTTAAGTAAAATCGGGTCCCCGCGTACGCTTCGCTCCGTGCAGGCAGAGGCGCAGGCAGAGGTGCAGGCGGGTCTGCCCACCTTGGGGCCTCTGCTCCTCCTTTCCCCCACAGCTGGGCCCGTGAAACGGGGCGACAGCGGTGTAACCCTCCGAAGCCGTTCCGCGAATTAGCAGTTCTCGGGAGTATTTCCCCATTGAGCCGAGAATCGGTTCGGGGCTCCGCATGGAGAGCTCTTGTTTGGTTTTAACAACTCGGCGCCCTGCGGGGCAATAAAGGCAGCGGAAACGTAGGACTGAGGCTATTCCTCACCAAAGACTTGGGTTTGGGGGCTATTTTTCCTTAAGCAGACCGGGCACCTAACTGCCTCTCCCGCCTGTCCTCTGCAGCGGTACGTCGGGAGCAACCGCCTGATAGGTCTATTTTTCCCCAACGAAACTTCGTCCCTTGCTGCTCACCTCAAACTGTATCACCGGTGCTTCACACCTGGGCTGGAAAACGAAACGACCCCGAAACTCTGCTTCTTCCGACAGCATCACCCCAGCCCCCTCAGGAGAAGGGGCTCCTTCTCTGGTGCGGCGGCCTCAGCCCTCCGGGAAGAAAGGAGCAGGTATTTTCCGCGTGTGTTTTCGAGTAACGCTGATGGAGTTTTACTTTCGGTCCTAATTTTCTGCTCCCACTTTCCTCAACTCCACCTTTTCACCATCTGCTCGCTTGTTTCCACCTCCCATTTAGGGGAGCAAGGCGTTGACGGGGAGGGGGAGTGGGTGTCCCAGTAAACTGTTATTTTTACAGCCACCCAAAGCCACCACTCTCCCCTCGGGGTCGGTTTAGCGCAGAACAGGCCCCTGATGACTCCTGCGGTACCGCTACACCTCAAAATGCCTCTTCCGGACGGGATTTTTGGCTAAGGGGCTGTGGGGCATCGCCTCTGGGAAGAAAATGGAGTGAGGGGGTTGAAACGAGGGAGATGAGGAGTTTCAGCACTTCCCTGACGCCCATCCACCTCATAGAATTGGGGTTTGCTGCCACCGGTGCATTATTGTTGTTGTTGTTATTATTTGTACTATTATTCGTACACTTTTTTGTGCATACAAGCCCAATTCCCCATCCTCTTGAGGCATCCACAGCCCATTCCTCCCCTTCTAAAAATCTCCATAGCCCTGTTCATAATAATCTGAGTATGGCTAATGAATTGTTAACCTATTCCTTATTAGAAGGGTTTTAATACTTGCTGGATATCACAAATAATGTAATCCAAGGGAGAATGACATTAGCCTGAAAGTGCAGAATACAAAAGATGATTTGAATAAAATGATAAGGTGGCATCTTATATTTCCTTTAGGGAGTACTATACTCTGAGCTGTCACAACCGATTGTGTAAATAGACGAGACTGAGGGATGTGATCCTAATCATACTGATGAAACATTCATCTGAAAGACCGAACGCAACCAGAAGGGACTCACTAGGAATACAATTAAATCCTAATCTGGGGAGGAGGAATCCTCTGCAGGCTTTCCTCTAACCTGCCATCCTCTCCCCCATTTTCATTTGGAAGCCACATAAAATGCAGGAGTGGAGGAAGAAGTAAAGGAGAAATGGAGTGCTGGATAGTTTGCCTTCTTGAAGAAGGACATTAACACAGGGAGTGCTGGGTGGGAAGGAGGCAAATCTGCATCCTGACTTTGCAGATAATAAAAAAGAGAGGCCTAACTTTACTCACAGGGGTAACTACCTGCCTGCAGAGGGTTTCCACCTGCGAGTGGTGTTGATCAGGTGCAGGAGACTTTTACCATCAGCTCAGTCCCAGGCTTGTGAGCAAAATTTAGTCTTCTGTCTGTTGTGTGTCATTCAGGTTACATCTGCAACAGGGAGCTGAATTCTTGCTGAGAATATTTATTAGCAAAGGACTTATTTTTCACCACCCCACTCCCCTAGCTACTGCTACAGTGGGACTAACCTTTTTTGACCATTGTCCCTCAAAAGATAGTCTGAGAAGACAGATAGGACAAGGCACCCATTGTGGTTTGTGTAACAGTACTAAAACCAGGCTGACTGCTTTTCATCACTTCTTGCTTTTGGGGAAGGCGTCAAACAGGCGCATTTTCCTAATATGCCACTTTTTAGCTCATATGATAACTAAAATGAATTCTAGCAATGAATACCTGAATTAACATAATGATGTTTAAAGCTTAAAAGCAGCCTTTTTCATCCTGACACTGTTTAGTCTTCCTTTCAGTGTTTAAGACCCAATAGCTGATGTTTTTAGAGCTTTTTCAAAGTAGCTAGTCATTTATCTGCAAGCTTAGGCAAAGAGCAAGGTTAGTTCCTTCTGCCTGGAGTGTTTTCCACTGAAAGAAGGGTCCCAAAGACAAAGTTCAGTTCTCTTTTAGTGGGGCATGATGTCTGTAAACGAGGAAAGGATGCATCTGTACAGGAGCTCCATGTAAATCCACATTTTCTTCCACTGAAGTATGAGGTCTGCAATTTTATGGTTTACAGAATGATTCTTATGGTTGAAGTAGGCACTACCAAAGTGGCTGTAATGTAAAGTAGTAACATTTTAGCTGTTTCGGGGATGAAAATTCTTGTTAAGGTTCTTCTGTTGTTGTAGTTCTGTTAATGATCCCTGGTTTGCTTACAGCATGGTTAGGTTTTTGTAGTATTGACAGGGCACTAATTGTTAAACTTCATGCGATAGTTATAATCCTATTTGTTCATAAAGCAAGACAGTCTTCATAAATTGTTTGACATAGCTACAAATTTCCTTGGAGGAAGACAATGATCTTTCTTTGGGAGCTAGCTGGTTTGTAATGCATTAACCCTTGCTTGTTCTTAGTGATAAATTTTCAATAGCAGCAACATTACCACTTTCCTCTCCCTATTTCCTATGCCAAGTAAGCACATAAGAATATGATATTCCTGCCCTAATGAAGGTATAATTTGGGCAAGGAGGGCTCTTAAACTGATGTTTCAGAGGATATGTTGACACATACTTTTTGGGGAGCCATTCACAAATGCAGATAAATTTTACCTTCTTTCTTAATATAGGACAGACAAAGCCTCACCTGTGTAGCCTAGTCTCCAGTGATACATCAAGTAGCTTATTTTCTGGTAGCTTTGTGGTTTATGTCTCAAGATTACTGTTAACCCAGCTCTTTGTTACTTCTTTCAGCAAAGGCAGAATTCTGCACTGCTGTCTTTGCATTGCAACTCTTTTGCAGGATCATTTGAGAGGGAAGTTTAGATTAATTTCTTGGTTTTGTGTGGAAATGTCTTTGATCTATAAGGAAAAAATGGCAAAATCTGTGACATTTGATGGTTTTGATTTTAGTAACAGAGAGAGTTCACAAAATTTGTGCTAGCAATGATGTGAATAGCAGGTAAATCCACATCATGAAGCTCTGTTTCAAACACGATACATTTCTTTACCTGATCTGCTTAAATTAGATGTGCATAATAAACTTCTGAAAATGCTTGCTGTCAGGATGGGCCAGTGAGTAAGGGTAGTGGCTGGGAAGTGGAGGATCAGATTGTTTTTCAGTCAGATCAACTCTCAAATTCAGTTCACCGTGCAGCAGCAAAAATGCTTGTGCTGGCACTGAGCTGAAAGAACAGAGCAGACTGTAGGAATGAAAGACTTACATATACTTGCAAGGGATGATGGTGATTTCCTTCACCAGTTTAAGAAGCAGTACTGGTGATATAGGTCCTCTGTCTGCCCTGAATAACTATACGTGACAGCTAATGCGTGAATGGTGAAGTTGGTACCCAAAGCTGTGCCAGTTTACGTACCGGTTTTCCAGAGCATTTAAGGAATTTGGCACAAACGCTCTGGTGAGGGACTCTCTGATCTGGCAGAGAGGCCACAGTGGTACAACTACAGTATTTAGGTAGCTTTGGAACTACAGTGAAGTGTAGATTTATAGCACTTCTCATACCCCACCACAGCTGTCCATGGGCAAACTCTTGCTCCATAGTTTACTTTGTAGTTCCCTGCCTACGGTTAGGTCTAGCGTTTTCCTGATTTCAACCATGGGAATAGAAAGCCATTCCCATAGGTATTGGAAAACACAAGATCACTGGTTTTGCTCTGCTACAAAAGGTTTAATCATTGCATAGTATAACAGAGCACATGTAATAGCCTGAATGCGGTTTCTGCTCCCAAAAATTGTGATTGTGATGCAAGTTCAGTTTTTATTTCTGACATTCCCATTACATGAAACTCCTTAGGGAGATGCAGTTCCCCTGGAAATGGCTTGAAATACTAGGAGTACCAAAGCAATTGCTTTGATCAGCAACTGCGGGAGGGATGCACGTTTAGAGTCATTTAAAGGAACAAGGGATGTGTTTGACTTTAGTACAATACATAAGAAAGAAAGAAACAAAAATTATTGGGGTATTTCATGGGAGAGTTTAAAAAGACCCAAACACCACAAACACTGATGGGATTGCTCTGAACTGTGAGGTGATGACTGATTTCTGTGGGTGTTTTCGGTAAGTGGCTAAGTGCCCATGTCTCCCCCTACTCTGAGTTGTAGAGTCTCTGTAGGGACCTATGGAGAGCACAAGATGAGAGGCAATGCCCTTTCGGCATTTTCTCAACCTATCCAGGGGCTGGAGATTAAAAAGAAAACACGGATCCCTTTTCCTGTTCACTGGGTATTCTTCAAACCGGGAGTCACAACAGGAAACAAAGCAAATTGTGTTCCTCCACCCTGTTCACTTCAGTCAGAATAATCTGCATAATTCCCCACGCTGGCATTAATATTGTTATGCTGAGAAGCGCTAATGGCCGCTCATAACGTTTAAAGGGCAAGAAAGCGGAGAGTGAAAACACTCTATAGAAAGACTTAGAGATTGGCCATAACCACGCCTAAAAAAAATCCTGATGGAGGCTTAAGTGGATTAACTGATTCTTTTGTCTTTAGCTGAAAACAGCTAACGTTTTCAATCTCCTCTATTATAACAGCTGCAGAGGTTAATAGCTAAGCCAAAGCATCTCAAGTCTTCTGGTATATCTTTGTTGAAGAGGAAAAGTACGGGGGTTAAGGTGATTTAAGGGTCCACTACTGCTGAGAAAAGAGAAAGGTTCTTATCTATCCCTCCTTAGTCTTTCCTTTTTATGCATGACTTGTGGGTTCACTTCCTACTTTGTACCATCTGTGGGGCTCATCAAATCCCTCTGTGAGATGGTTCCTTTCACAGACTTGGCAGAAAACACACCCAGGAGAAAAGGATAGTTGCATTCTGCTGGGTTCACTAGTTGATTCGGCTCACTAAACACCTAACAGGAGTCAGAGATACAGTGCAAAGGAAAGGGCAGGATTACTTGCCCAGAACTGGTAGAGAAGGGATTTGCAAGCAACACCTCAGGGGCTGCAGGAAGAGAGGGCAGGATCTGGCTTTTGGTGTAACCTTATGATGACTTAATTTGTGACATACTGAATTGTGAAATCGCAGGTTTATCAAAGAGAAAAATCTCTCTCCTTCAGATTAAACCGTGTTTCTCCAGGCTTGTTGGGATAAATGCTTCATCACTGCCTTTTTGTTCCTTTGTGAGTGTCCAGAAAGGCCAAGGAAAGAGTGCAAAGTCATTCACTTGTGTCATGGCTTTAGGAAATGTGGGGTGATCAGGTAGGAAGAGGTGACTGAGAACACAGTAATGCAGATACCACTGGGGGTGTGTAACCTTTCTTGTGCAGGCTGGTGATCTTGCCATATAGCCATGATAACCCAAATTTAATCCTGCAATGAATAACACACCTCTTGGGGTAGGTTTGCCAGGGCTAATTTGGGAACAAGGAGATGATGCGCATTAACACTTTCTGGCTCAGGTTCTGGAAAACTATTACTTTTCAGCAAAGTAAGCTTGTTCAATGAACCCACAGGAATGGGTTGTAATTGTGTCATTTGCTCAGGGAAGTATGGATTTGGGTATATTTCACTGACAGTAAACTACATTAAGTAAAGACCATTGATGCCTCTGCTTTCTCCTCCAAAGAAGTAAACATTCATTCAATTGAAATGTACCTTGTGAGAAAACCTCTTTTATCAATGGGAGGAAGCTACATTTGGAGAAGGCTACAATTCAGTGTGTGACAGGTTGTGCTATGAAGAGTAATTTGAAAAACTAGAAGGTGACTATTATGGACTGGCAGATTGTAGCCAGTTTAAGTGGCTTGCAAAAATCTTCCTCTCATATTGAAATGATCCTTGCTTTCAGGAAGTGACATATGGCTGTGGCTGTATCTGGGTAGGCTTGCAGTGACCTCTCACAATAGGTGTATCAGTAGCTACAGAAGTATTCCACAGACATAGGTGAAAGTTACATCTGTGTTACATTTCTGATGCATGCTTTGAAGATCTGTATGCATCAGGACAGACAGCAGTCAAGAAAAATGTTGCTCCTAAGAGTTTATAACATGTTACCAAACTCAGCACTGAAATCAGTGACAGAAACTCAGCTAAACCAGGCTGAACACAGAAGTTGTGATGAGAACTTCAGTAAGACTAACAGATATTAACAGTCATGAGCAAGAGGCAAAATTATACCATGTTTAAGTTCATTAGAGACAGTAGAGGAGTTCTTTTTGGAGAAAAGAGAAGGAAACACACTGTCTTCATTGTAGTGCTTACAGAAATGAACAAAGCTTCAAAGCATCTCATATATCTGATGACAGGACCTGAGGCTAAGAGGCTAAGCCCCCTCCTGGTTATACCTTTGATATACTTCCTTCCTGTATTCGAACTTAGGAGTAAGGAGCTTACTTTTCATCCATGCTGGCCTTCCACCATGTGCGCTAGACTTCCTGCATGCAGGAATGAGCTGTCTTGTACTTTAAAGAGGTTGTCCCTGAAGATCAGCCGGTTCTCACAGGCTTTCCCTTTACCTTCCACAGCAGTCAACCACGACATTTCATGAAGAATATCCCTCAACAAGTCAAATTCTTCTCTCTTAAAGTGCCATCTTGTAATTGTACTATTTGTCTTTCTCATTTCTCTCAGAATATTAATCTCCACAGTCTGTTCTTCACATCCCATACTTATTATTTGTTAGAAGCCCAGCAGACTTGTCAATCACCTGTATCAAGAAATTACTATCAAGAAGGACTAGAAATCTGGATTGTCTGTACCCTCTCTGCACATATCAGGGTGGTTCTTATTCCCAGTGAATACCAGCAGGACTAGAGCTGGAGCTCAAGCTCATGGAGCTTCCTCTGGCTTTAAAATGAAGGCTTCTATTTCCCTGTCTTGATCAGGAGATCAGTAGCAGGCATTCAGCACAAAGTCACCCATGTTGGATTGATCTCTGATGCTTACCCAGACGGTCTTCACTGCCTTACTTGTTCCAGGCAAAGCAGTGTGTTGCAGCTGATCGATAGCATAGATTGAAAAAACCCATATTCCTGATCTCCCCAGTCTGTTGTTTCTCAAGAGCCTGTATCGATCCATTGTAGTAATCCAGTCATGCGTGCTATCCCACTGTGATTCCTTAACCCCTTTGAGATGCCACCAAGCAATCTTTTTTTCCATGGTTGTGCTCAGACCCCAGTTAATTTCTTTAGGTTCTTCTGGTACCTAGAGAGCTGCTTATTAGAGCTGCTGCCTTCTCGTTCCTTTTTTCGTCTCTGAGTGCCCACAGTGCTTTCAGCTGTATGTTCCTTGTTATCATCTCCATCTTCTCTCAGCGAGAGACTAAATGCACTTTAGTGTCTCATTGCACTAGTTGTGCTGTAGTTTATAAGCTGGATACTCTAGCAGCCCTTGGGTATATTAGCGTATCCAGCTTTGTGCCTTCAGGGAGGCCTGCCTGAGGTGCCAGCCCCAAGCATCACACCACTTCAAGTTCCCATTCTGTGATGCTTGCTTTCTGGAGGCAGTGGCAGATGAAACTGGTCTTCATATTGCTTGGCATTAGGGTCTTGCACGGATGCCCTCTAGCCTGGGGTGCTGGTATTCCCAAGGATTCTTTTTCAATCATGGGTGACTGGTGTGGGAGCTTAGTTGCATCTGCTCAGCAGAAGCCTGCATGAGGATTCAGGCTGAATTGACAGGTTTGAAGTTGATGGGACACATCTAACAGAAAAAGGAAGACCTGACTATGGTGGATATAAAAGAGAAAACTTGGAGGCCTGGACCAGTTTTGGATGGCACATGTATTATTAAGTGCTGTGAGTAGAAAAGGGATAGGAAGGTACAGTGTAAAGGTCTGAGCTGATCGATGTCAGTTGCAGAGCAGCGTGAAGATGTGATCCCTATCAAACAAAGCCTGTGATAGCTGAAGTTTCACTGAAGCGCATCTATAGGAGCTGACTCAGTGGTTCCTGTGTCTGTTCTCCACTGCGGTTTCTATGTAATATTCTGATACTTTTGAACATATCCAACCAAATTAAACAATGTTCTGTTCATTTATAGTGCAGTCCTGAAAGTCTCCTGTGGTTTTCTATGGATCAGACAAAATCATTGAGCTGCTAGCTCTAAAGTTGGTCCATGCTTTTCTCAGAGCTGGTTCTGGTCATGTACCTTCCCTGCCTGAGCTCCTGATGAAAATGTTTAACTTCAATCCCTAAGGCAGACCCAGGGTCTGAAAAAGAGAACTGACTGCAGCACAAATCAAGTGGTCAGCACTTCCCAGGGAAAAGCCCTTGAGCCATTTAAATATCAAATTGGAGTTTTTCTACTGTTTTTTCCACAAAACGAAGTTCAATTTCTGCAGCATGAAGCCAAGTGCAGAGTCACATCAGGACTCCATGTGCAGGAGCTGCATATGGATTCTCTTTGCTAATGCAGGGTCTTGGTCCCTGTTATATGTCATTTGTGTATGTCTGTTCAGAATTTGACTTCCTTTCAGTGTTTTCAGCTGAAAGCTTTCAGACCCATCAAGATCCACTTTGTCTGTACATGGTGTTTCTCTCTGCTGAATAGGTTCTAGCTTGCTTCATGTTAAATTCTACTCTGTGACATGTTGATAATAAATTGTGTAGCTCTAACTGTTCCCGACTTGTTAGAATTATCATGTCACCTAAACCAGGACATTCCTATGAGGAAGCTCTCCCCAGAGTAGGGGAAGGTTTCAGGTCATACGCTTGAGGGAAATGTCCGACATTTTTAAGCATTACCCTCAGTTTCCAGCTTCAATGCTGGGACCAGGGTTTATAGATGTGTTTTCCAGACTTGCGACTCCAGCACTTCTGATTGCAAATGTAACACTTAAAACATGCCCCATTGGTTGCAGTAATGGTTATGAACCATCTGCCATACTCCTAAATGTGCAAAGGGTATGTATAACCATTCCCGGAAGCATTGAAAAACCATGTAGATGAGGCCCTCGGTTGTATGGTTTAGTGGTAGTCTTGGCAGTCCTTGGGTAATGTTTGGCCTTGATAATCTTAAGGGTCTTTTCAACCTAGCTGATTCTATGATTCTACATATATGAAGCATAATGACTTAGCATGCAATCTTTCAGATGAAATCTGGTAAAGGCAAATGAAGGGGTGTAGGTAATACAGGTACTCTGGAGATACAAGTAGGAAAATGCTTCCTGTAGAAGTAGGATACTGGCTGGAATTGGTGACTTTTTGAAGACAGAGTGCCTTCCAGATAGATAGAAGAGACACTGTCACAAAAGCCCAGATATGGCAGATATCTGCACACCGAGTAGCACCTACCACTATAAGGAGTCTCACAGAATACTATTTATCTGTGCATCCCTATTGAAGTTAATATGAGTAGAATATGTTGAATTTGTCCCTAGGTTAGTAAAAAAATTGCAGCTCTTTAAAATGGATCTGAACAAAGAGATACAGTCCAATGCTGCACTGGCTTTGAGAGCCTGTTAATTTGAGGGGATTTGGGATTTTTTGTTTTGGCAGTTTGTTATTTTGTTTTAGGTATGTGGGATGGTTGGATGAAGAATAACATGATTATTTTCCTTACAAATCTAATAAGAAAAGAATTAGCCTCGAAGAGGGGAAGAAGAATCTGCTCCCTTAGATTTAAGATGCTAACTTATTTATCTAAAAAATAGAGCTTTCATGTGTTACATTACACAGCAGCCTCCCAAAAAGATGCCTCTCTTTTGCCTGGGGTGAGCAACTCCTGAGATTTCTGAAGTCAGGTTAGTACATTAACACCTTAGATTTAGGTAGGGCATGGCTACATGCAAATGTCTTTGGATGACAGAAGCAAATCAGACACTGCTTTTGTATGTCACAAGGGATTATTCTATTTTAGTGCTATGCCCTTTGGCTTTATAAATGCACCTGTAGTGCTTCTGTGGTTAGTGCAAAGAATCTTGGAAGAATTAATTTAGTATAGCTGTTTTGGCTCTGTAAATGGCAAATGTTAGAACTGCCTATACACAAACAGCCTTTCAAACTTTACATGTATTATTTGCAGCAGTTCATAGATACGGAAGGCTTCTGTTCTTTAATGTTAACACTGAGTTCAGCAATGAATTTTCCATTCACAAAAGGTGATTTTTGCAGAAGCAGGAGGAACTCATTGCTGTGTCTGGGCATAGGAAGATGGGAAATAAATTCTTGGAAATCTAAAGGTGAATCATCAGACACATGTTTCAGCTGTGCCTTTGAGAATCTGAATGATTCTCATTTGATTTCATTTCATCTGCTGTGTTATTTTCTTGTTGAAATAACTGGCTCTGAGGTCCCTTGGTGTTTATGTGGCACTGTCATCATACAGTAGCAAGCTATTAACTGACATTTTGGGAACAGAGAGACTGGTCTGCCACAAATATTGTGGCAAATTGTCACTTTGACTTGTCTGAAGACATAGGGGCAGTTAATGTCTGTAACATCAAGAGGATTTCTTAAATAAAAAACTGCACCTATTTTGGAAAGTTTTGTGGTTGGGTTTTTTGATTGTTTGATTTTGGCATGGCATCAAAATGGTATGTGTTCTGATGTTAGGTGAAGTGTGCTTGTTGTAATCCAACAGAAGACAAAAATAAACCATGAAAGTGAAGTAAAGAGAACAGGAGATAGAGAGGCTGTGACTTGTAGTAAGACTTGGTGGCTTTCTAATAATCTTGCCATTACAGAAAAGCAAGTTCAGCACATGAATGTATTAGATGTTCTGAGACTTGGCAAATTCTAACCAGTATCAGTTACCTAAGGTTTTTAGCTGCCTTTTTTATCTCAGTCTTTCAGGAGAAGTCTGCATAAAGTCGCCTTCCCTAAGCTAAGCTGTTGGGTTTGTGGTTTGGGTTTTGGGGTTTTTTATTTATTAGTATAGGGGTTGGAAAAATGTGTCAGAGAAAGAAAAGGAGATACAAGATGTTAAAAGCAGGAAAATACTTGTAAGTTTGTGCTTCAGATGTGTTAGCATTTAGATGAAGGTGGTAGGGAGGCAGGCTGTAGGCCTAAACTGGTTTGTTGGATCATCTCTCAGGATCATTATGGTATAGTTCCTGTGTGTCAAGGCAAATCATAGGAACATAGTGTTTATATGGCAGAAGCCCATCTGTCCAGTGTGTTGTCTTGAGAGCAGGCAATCGCAGAGTATAAGAATGTGTTACAGACTGAGAGCTTCTAGCAGTCAGCTTTAAGGATTTCCTAAGCTACTTCTGGACTGTCACGTTAAAACACTTCCTTTATGTTGTTTAATCCTTTAAGTGAAACTCATTCTGCTTAGGAACCCTTTAAGTTCTGTAGTTTGAAGTTCCAATAGTTTAGTTGCAGATTTCCGCATTGGAAATCTCCACCTATGTTGTTGAGATTTATCATTTTTACATCACTTGTATTAATCATCAGTGCCAAATTTAAAAGCACTCCAAAATTACAAGTAGGATTTGCTTATTCTCTTTTCATTAGGTGTACCAGGAATAGCTCCATATGAGACTGATCTTAAATCTGACTTTCATCTTCAAATGATGAAGAAATAAATTTCTTTTTGCTAAATAGCCTTCATGTCCACCTAGTATTTGAATCAGAACATAAATATAATTATATACATCTGACTTCTCTTACTTTGTTTCTAGAGCTTCAAACTCAGGTATTCAGGATACTACACTAGGACACGAGTACTTCACTTTTTTGCTATTTGGTATTCAAAATTATAAATGTAATTGAAAATATTAAGGGGGAAGCCTAAAGTTCGGTAACCAACAGGTATCTTGTGTTAGGGGTAGCCTGATATTTTTGAATACATTGTGCTTATTACTTATAACTGAATTAGTGTGAATTGTGAAAGCTCTGATCCTGAAGACAGGCCATTTGTTTGGAAGCAGAAACATGTGGACAGGCACATTAAGAAGGTTTTATTAATGCCCTTCATCTCAAACTGCCATTACTTCCCTTCCAGTTGTCCTGTGAATATCCAGGACGTTTGTTTGCCCATATAATCTAAATATTTATATTTTTACAAGCACAGGTTTTTACCTTCAACAGCATGAACTGGGATTTAGATTTTTAAAAGTTTATGGTAATTTTCCTGGGCATGCAGGTCACCATACCTATAAAATCTTGTTCAAGTTTGGAACAGGGATAAACTCTGCAAGGTATCTTTTACCCCAGAGCAATCGCCTCTATAAGGTGCATCAGTGGAACAAGCCAGCACATACGCCGTGCTTGCTGCCGGCCTGCTTAAGAAAACAAGCGCTCTTAACTCGGACAGTCGTCAACAGGCTGTTTGCGGAGATGGAGAGGCTGCTGGGCTGGGGCACTCTACTGGGGTGTGCGTGGCTACAGTGCCCTCTTGTGCGAATGAGAGCTGGTGCACAGCGGCTGATGCAAAAAGGTCTCTCCAAACCTCCTGGCTGCCAGAGAAGGAAGGAAACCCAAGACAGACAAAATCCGTTTCCTGCTATGGCCTTTTGCAGCTGTGTCTTACTCACCAGCAGTTGTTTGGTTCTGTGATATGTTGCAAATGTAAGAACAGCCTTTGGGCTTTTACTATGTAATAAGTATTCTGTATTCTGCTTGTATTTTGGCATTAGGTGGGAAATGAACACTTACTGCTTCTGTTATGGTGATGCCTACAGGACCTGTCATGGAAAGAAGCTCCTGCTTCTGCTAGGTGTGGTCTCCACACTCAGAGGTAGGGCCTTTGCTGTGCTGTGAAGCTTAAACTGTATAGGAAAACTAAGTAAACAAACCTGATCGTTCCTGCAAAATAAATAAAGTCAGAAGTTTCCTCCCTCCCTACCCCAAACTCGTCATCTGCACTTCATCTGCTCTGAAATTAGAGATTGTATTAATATGTCTTGATTGGAAAGACCAAAACTTCAAGAGAAGAAAGGGCACAGTGATCAAAACTAAGTGAGCAGGACAGACCCGGGAGGGTTTTGACACATTATCATTTGAAAATGGCAAAGCAAAAATCTGCTGTGACCACAGTGTTTCAAGATTACTGTAAGAAAAACACCTGCCTATGTAAATAAGTCTAACCATGGCATAGAAAATTCAGGGAATGTGTCCCACTCATTTGATCAAATGCCTTTTGATAATTCTAAAAATTACAGCTACCCTTTTGAGGGTATAATTCATGAGAAATCTGTACGGAGTGTAAGTGGCAGCTAGGTAAGAAAACTGTCCTTGTATTACCAAGACTTAAAGTGTGTAAGCAGGAGTGTCACAGCATTATAAAAGGAAAAATCCAAACCTAGTTCCTCAATACAGGCCATTGAACTGTATAAACCTAAGGAAAAGAAGGACTTTTTACAGCTTTTTCCAAGTGTTAGGTACTTTGACTTCAGTTAAAGTCAAAGGGTAGAAGAAACAGGCAGTATCTCTGCACTCAGTGAAGGAGGAGGTGTACGGGGGTCTTGTTGTTGTGTTGTTTTTTGGGTTTTGGGCAGGTTTGGTTGTTTTTTTGTTTTGTTTTTCCTGTGCTGTGCTCTGATCAGCACGTAGATTCACAAACCCATTTTGGTCTCATTTTAATCATTCAACTCTAAACATTTCCTTTTGCTGTAATAAACTGAGAATTTCACCCTAACTTATAGAATCATAAAATACTTAGGGTTGGAAAGGACCTTAAGAGCATCCAGTTCCAGCCTCCCTGCCATGGGCAGGGACACCCCCCACTAAACCATGCCACCCAAGGCCCTGTCCAACCCCACCTTGAACACTGCCAGCGATGGAGCATTCACAGCTTCCCTGGGCAACCCATTCCAGTGCCTCACCACCCTTACAGTA
>JAOEHY010034802.1:0-11851 GCA_025447955.1 Psilopsiagon aurifrons | reverse complement strand
CCTCCCCCTCAAAAAAAACCCCAAACCTACAACCTCCCTTACCCCCCACCCTCAAAAAAAAAAAAAAAAAAGGCAAGTGACCTTAGTTCCAGAAACAATCGATGTCCCCTAAATTGAAGTGGGGGAAGGGGAGGAACCAATGGTGACATTCTATTCCAAATGTGCCAATTGAAACAAAACCAAACCAACAGGCAGTCCTGTTCCCACACTTTCTGCAGGCCCGGATTGCTCTTAAAATCCTAAGAATATTTAATGTTTTAATAGAGAATTAATCTAGCAAAAATTAATATTTTTAATATTAAAGTTTCTTAAGTTGGGGGGAATGCTATGAAGAGTTCCTGTTTAGGCAACCGTAGCTGAAGGAGAGCTTGTATTGCTAATCAAATTACCAACGCTATATTAAATTAAACAGAACAGCTGTAAAGTACTGAGTTTATTTGCATTTTCTATTCTTGCCAGCCTGTAAAAGTCACAGTCAGGAGGCTCAGGAGTACCTGGATGAATTGAAGCTGGCAGTGGCCTGGAATAGAGTGGACATTGCTAAAAGTGAAATATTCAGTGGTGATGTGGAGTGGAAGGTACCAAGTTTTATAGTCTTAGAGGACAAACAGTGTATAATCCAATGTGTACAGGACACAAACATCCTGATAGAAAGCTTCATTTTTTAAGACTACCTGCATTCTCCACTAAGAGATTCGGCAGTGGCAGTATGCTTTCTTAGTCTGTTTGTCTTTCTGGTCCTTTATATGAAAATGGCTAAAGGCAGAGAAATAATTCAGTGGTCATGGTCCCTTTCTTGAACACTTCAGGGGCAAGAATCTCCCTCCCCCCTTTTCTATACAAATGCTTAAATCAAACAAACTGGAGCTTGCAGAGTAAAAGCAACATGCAGATATTACTGCTAGAAGATGGTAGGAAGAACATCACTGTTTCCAACTGCTGTATAAATACCCAGAGCAGTTAACACTTCAGACCATCGTAACTCTTACAGCATGCTGATTGTGTTGAAGTTTTAACACTAATGCTTACACTGACATTTTGTCAGAGAAATGAAGAGAGCTTACCTCTCTTCTACCCACTGCTGGTGGAAGACAACATGTACATGTCCTCATGTTGAATCTTACCTCCTTCCTCATCCATCCATGATTGTCCAAAAAAACCTTTTTTATGTTTTCTCCTTCCTCAATCTAGTCCTGTGACTTGGAAGAAGTGATGATGGATGCTCTGGTCAATGACAAACCAGAATTTGTAAAATTATTTATTGACAATGGGGCTAACATATCTGAATTCCTGACATATAGTCGTCTGCAGAGGCTCTACTGTTCCGTTTCTCAGAAATGTCTCCTCTACGAACTTCTCCTGAAGAAACATGAAGAAAGCAAGCTGACCTTGACAGGCCTCACTGGACAACATCATAAGGAGCAGAGGGAGAACTTCCCACTCTTCACTCTCAGTGAGGTCTCTAGAGTTCTCAAGGATTTTCTCCATGATGCATGCAAAGGTTTCTATCAAGACCCCAGATACGGAGGCAAGAAGAAATCAGTGAGTTACAACTTTCTATCATAGGCCTGATCCCCTGCAATTAGGCCTTTTGGGGGTAGGGAAGGAAAGGGAAGATGAGACAAGCAGGCACTTCAGTTTCTCATTCCTTTTTCAGCTTGTTATTATTACAGCTAAAATGGTTTGATCTTTTTCTGTTCAAAATTTAAAAGGAAAAGAAAGTAATCTACAAGGTTGTGATTCCTCTTTCTCCCCTTTGCAAATAGGGTTTTATGCAAGGTTTTCTTTTGAACTAGTGCTGAGATACAGCCTCTGTTTCAGGATCTGCAGAGGCACCTGTATCTCATGCTCGTATAGTGCAACTTCCACAGACTGTTCATCCTTCTAACACCTTGCATGTGGAGAATTTCGTTGATCTTACACGCCCCATGTACATAGGAACAGTTTCAATGAAAGATATATGGGGAATGCAAAAAGATAGTTACATTTACTAAGAAGTAATTGGACATAAAAATAGCAGTCTGCATTTCTCATACAGAACCTCAAGCAGAAGTACTTGAAAGACAGCATTTTCTAGGAAAAATACAAGCAGGAATAGACTATGCAGTACATGATACTGCATAGATTACCTTTAGATTATTATAGCTTTGTTATTGAGTAACATAATGCATAGCCAAAAATAAGAACGATTGTGTGAAGTGGCCTTGGCAAGCACCCTGATCAGCACCCTGGCCAACATGGCAAGGATAATATGTGGTGGATAGCACTGTAGAAAGTGATGGCGCACTGTCCACAACTGTGCAACAGGTTTACTGTTTTTGCATTTGGACAGTGTACTTAACATGAAACGCTTAAGCACCAAAGTTTTTGCAAGAGCATTGGAAATCGGTTTGGGCAAATGATTTAAAAACGGAAACACGTAGAGAAATCTCATTAAGACCAGAGTTCTAAACAAACTAAACAATTAAACATTTGGGTATTTGCCAAGTTCTATTTTAATCTTAATACTGGTTAAATTAAAAAATAAGTTTAAAAAAAACTTCTCACTCAAGAGCTTCACTCACTTTTGCTTTGATAAAGCCTAGCTAAATCAATGAGAAAAGCTAACTTTGAATCTAGTCAGGATTTCTTTGCTCAGAATTTGGGGCAATACTTTTGAAGTCATTAAGCAGACTCAAAAATTTTACAGGAATAAAAATTTGCTCCCAAAATCTCACTGACCTGTGTGGCTTGGGCAGTAAGTGAGCTAAATCGAAGTGCTATAATTCAGATACTAGATCACCCTGCCTACTAGCTATTTCAATTTTAAAGCTTCTTTCAATGGTTGCCACCCATGGCTCAATCCCGTTACCACTGACAACAGAAAGGAACTAGTGGTTACAAAGACTCGTGACTTTTAGGATATCTTTGACTTCTGCAAGGATTTCAATAAAATGTATTTTATTAAATAGCTCATTAAAAACTGAAGGTTTAAAAAAAATAAAAACCAAACAAACAACCCAACAAACCAAAAACCAACAAAACCCAACACCAAAAACCAAACCAAGCCACCAACAACCCCTCCCCCCAAAATGCCGTTAAAATAAACTATGTGATTCTGTTAAAATTTAAGCAATGAAGAAATATATCCTCACAAAAACTTTTCATTTAAAAAAACTACTCCAGCTGCTTCTAATTTACACAATAGATGTAAAAGCAGATTTTAAATACACTTAAATCTCAGAACTTGACCTCAGCTGCAACACTTCCTCTGGAGAGTTTTTTCATCAAATGCTAAAGGAATAAGCAGTGTTCTACTTAAAATATTCCCTACATGAGGGAGAGGCTTCTCAAAGGGAGAACTAAAAAGAGGTATTGACGTAGTCTACTCTTGTCCTGTATAGGACCTTGGCAAGGTTTATTTCTCTTGAAATAAAATGCCTTTTGTTCCCTTTTCTCTGAAACCATGTCCTCTGTGGCAGCTGAGCAGAATCCAACTGACCTGAAGGCAATCTCAGATTAGTTAATCACAGGTTTGTTTTGTATGATATTACACACCAGCAGTGAAACCCTGGCCTTAATAAAGTCAACAAGAGCTTTACCATCAACTTCAATAGGTTCGTGGTTTCATTCAGTATGTTCTCACACATATTGAGTTTTACTGGGGACACAACGATCCTTTGATTCAGTACAGAATGAATTAATTACCTCTCAGTCCTACAGAAAAGAAAAATCAAAAGAATATGAAGTAACTGGCAAGGCTAAGAGTCATTTGCATGGAATGAGACTGCAAAGCAGGCTTTAATTTCTATAAACCATATTTCAGGATAAAATGAATACAGAGCCATTACCTGGGCCCTTGGATATGAACCAGAAGACTGAAAATCCGTGGAGGGATTTGTTTGTCTGGGCAGTACTTCAAAACCGGCACAAGATGGCAAACTATTTCTGGGCTATGGTAAGCTTTGAGCTGTAGCTGCTTCAGGTGAAATGTCAGTGTACTTCAAGTATATGAGAAGCTTTCTGCTCACATGACAGACAGGTTTGTTTCTAAAATATGAGATTATGTGGCATTTATAGGGCCTTTCATCTCCGTGTAGTTCAGCAGAGGCCAGAGAGCCTGACAGAAAAAGAGGGCAGAGCAGCAACAGGTGTAAATAAGCACAGCCTGAAACATTGCTAATTTACTTCAGCTGCAGAGCTATCCCTCCTCTTCTTTGCAGCAGATGACTCACCACTTTCAGTCTCAGGTTTTTTTCCTTCTATAATAGGTCAATTGTTTGTGTCCTTACAATCCAGAGGGAAGATGGTGCAATCCAGCATCTTTAGCTTACGTGCTGTATGCATAGGGAACAACAGCATCACACTCTCAAAGGCTGAGCTTCAGGCTGGCATAATTGGCTCCTGTTTTACAATCCTCCACAACCAAGGCCCTGTCTCATGCATCTGGAGTGCATCCCCAGAGAGTCAAACACAGTTATCAGACTCCATCCCTGAGCTTCCAGACAGCTGCAGCTGGCACAGGGCAGGAGGTCATGGGGAAGGACAAACTGCATACAGCAGCTCTTCAGCCACTGAGTGTGTGTGCATACAGACACATCTGCACCTTGCAGGGCTTTGTACTTGTGGAGCCCTATTATCAGAAGTCACGTTTTTCTGCTGTGTGCCACTGCCAGCCTTTCCCATATATCCTTATGGAACTTCTCAGCAAGGTAGCTGTGAGACTGGTTTGCTCTATTTCCATAATGCATTCTTCTCCTTTCAGTCTTCAAGCTGAAAGGAGAAGAATGACCAAATCAGACTCTTCTAAGGTCATTTAACCCCTGAAGTCTCCAGCTTTATGGGCACAAGAACTATTAATACGTGGTTTACAATTCTAAAATACCACTGAAACTGCCATTTTGATCAACATTTTGGACTTTCAAGTCTGTATTTGAGGGAATATTCTTTGAAGGGAGACATGCATGATTTTTTTGTTGTTGTTATTAGGTGTGTTCCTTAGAGAAGTCTTCCTCTCCCTAGTTCAGAAATGCCCTCCATGGATGGTAACCCTTTCAATTCTACAGGGCCAGGAAGGTGTAGCTTCAGCTTTGGCAGCCTGTAAGATCCTTAAAGAGATGTCCCGCCTGGAGACAGAGACAGAAGTAGAACGTGTAATGAAAGAAGCCAAGTATGAGCAGCTCGCTGTTGGTAAGTAATAGCCCCTTTGTAGCTGCATCAAAAATTTAAGAAGTAACTACCATTGAAAGGCAAGCAAATGAAAAAGATACTCTCAGCTGTAAACGGCCAACTGTCATGAAAAATTTAAGATCCTTGTAGCACAGGCAGTCACAAACACTCAAATACCACATAAGAAGGACTTAAAAACCAATCATTTTGGGAAAATCAGCAATCCAAGACTGATTTCTGGGATGCATAGAAGAAATTACACTCCCGCTGCATGTTGGTTTTAAGTGTCTGAATTTACAAGATGTATTACAGCAATGGGCAAGACAATAACCAAAACGCTTCCAGCCTCACAGCAGCCTGGTTTTCCTGCAATATCCAGCTTGCTCTCTAAGGGCCACTAGAGCAGCAAGTTTTAAGGCCTGTCTTTGTTTCTAAAAATAATTCATTAAAAACATTACTTCATCCAGAAGAGTTCTAACTGCACAGCAAAACTGCAGCAAGGCTTAGACTGGCTTCTCAGCAGGCAAGCCACTCCTCCCTACAGCACTAAGTATTCAGGCATTGCAGATGCCTGAATGTCAAGCCCTCTCACCTTTACCTGGTTTTATAACAGAGGTCTGCACACAAGCTTCTCTGCTGGTCTGACTGCAATCCAGTCCATACCTGAAGGTAGCACTGCTGTGAACATGGGGTTTTAAAGTATGCCACACATGGAAACACAGAGGCTTTCTTTCCCCTTAGAGCTAGTACATCAAGCAGCTGAAGGCTAATGTAGATACTGCTACATTATTTATACACAGATCACCTTTTCTCTTCTTCTCACAGGGCCTTTATTATTTACAAAAAAAATAAAATGCAGATTCTCATATAATCACAAGGCTCAAGTAATTTAGTCATAGAATTACAGGGCCTAATCCAATACACGGAGGTCTGTTCCTTGGCTTTGGTAAGTATTAGATCAAATGCTCAGTTAATTTCCTGCCTGTATGACAGGTTGATATTACATAAAATGAGCATTCTTTTAAAATTATAAATACCACATCAACTGCAGCAGAAGTCTGTATATCAGCTTATTTTACATGAACTTGATCCTTTCCCCAGCCCTCACAGTGTGTAGATGAGGTCAAAAAGGTGTAGACTATCCTAGGTAAGGTACTGAGACAAGCAAGTGAATCAGCAGAATGAAACCAACACAAGAAGTCAGATCTTATCTAATGAGGAAAGCTTGACTTTCTGGACTGCTTATCTTAATTTCTGAGCTCCAAGACCACCTTCTCTGGAAACTACTATAACACAACATTCTACCAAATCTAGTATTATTTTATGTCAGATAGCTATGTCTTAAACCCAAGGATTTGTTGGCTACTAACCAAAGATGAGCTGTTCCTTTTGTTTAGTCTATTCAGGAGACTGTGGGCAATGTGGCAACTCATCCTTCAAAATCTAAGAGGATCACCCAAGAGATACACTTTTGCTTGATATTGCCTAAAGTTCATCATGAGACAGCTGCAGGACTATAACAAATACTGTCATGCTGCCAAGACCCAACAAACCCAACCCCCCTCCCCCAACCCAAACCTGTTAGAGGCCCCAAGCTGAGAAGGAAACAGAGAAAAAGAGGTGATAGATTTACTCCATACCTTTCTGCAAATAGTGGGAATTTTAAAATTACAGTGATTTTTTTCCACCAAGGCGAACCTATTTCATCTGTACACACATGCATAAAGCCATAGGGACTTACTCTTGTGTCCAGCATGATTCCTCTCTCCCTCCCACCTCCTCTTATCTCTCTCAGCCTCTTTTCAACTGTTTCAGCCTGGCAGAAGTGTCTGGTGCAGCAAGAACACCTGGCAGTGCCCAGGCTTTGCTGCCACCGTGGTGCACCCTACACACACACTATCTTGCCTTACCTTTTTTTTTTTAATTGTGAGATCTGTTTGTTTATGTTTCCTTCATTTGACAGAACTGTTTAGTGAATGCTACCACAACAGTGAGGAGAGAGCATTTGCCCTGTTGGTGAGAAAAAATCAGTACTGGAACAGAATCACCTGCCTTCAGCTGGCTACAGAAGCAGATGCAAAGTCCTTCTTTGCACATGATGGTGTCCAGGTAAGTTTTACAGCCCCTTCCCTCACCACCTTTACCCCCAGGGCTTTTAAGCATGATGTTGGATACAGAAGAGGGTAGAATGGCAACTGAACAATCCCATGAAATGCATTCCCTGAAGAGATATTATTCAGAAAGAGGGCTCTTCCCTCTCCCTGGCATCATATGAAGAGTACTTTATACTGCGTCCTTGACAAAGCAACAGAGTTCCTCCTTTCCCCTCCCTTTCATCCAAATGGCCCACAGACCAGTGCACTGAGAAGGTTTAGCCTTTATTCCATCCTGTGGTTTTTATTCCTTGCTCATAGAGAAGAATCAGGAAAGCACTTTAAATACGCCTGAGGCATAATGAAGCGGCTCCAAGACGTGAGGTAACTCTTTGTTCAAGGAAGAGCTCACTGGTAAAAGTTGAATTAAATTACTGTTTAGCTTTGCCCTTGCAACCTGACTTCTCTCCAGAAAGCTAAATTAAGACTGATGGTGCTTTTAGCTCCCAGTGTCTGACTTGCACTTTTTTACTACTACAGATTTTGCTTAATTCCACTTGACTTTCTGTTCTTTCCACTATTGTCTTCAAAACTCTCTGCATGCTTAACTACATCTGCAGAAGGATGCACAGAGCATCTGTTTGCAATGAAGGTCTGCCTGCTCTTAAGGTGTCCAGAGCATTCACTGTCTTAGGAGACACAGAACATAGGTGCACTTCACCTGCATGTGTGTTTTGTTATGTTAAAGCCATCTCTTGTTTTGTTGACTTTCAGGCCTTCCTGACAAAAATATGGTGGGGAGACATGTCTACAAACACACAAATCCTGAAGTTAATCTGTGGATTCTATTGTCCTTTCCTAATCTTCACAAACTTAATAGCATTCAGGTACAAACTTAACTATTTGGATGCAAGAGAGAAGGGATGAAAAATAAGGCATATAAAACCATCCAGACTCAACATTACTCACCTAGTGATAAAAACAGTAAGATCACTTCAGACCGTCAACAGGAGGACTGCACCATTATTAACCTAATCAGTTTTCTATTGGGTTGAGCGGTTTGAATTAGTGCCTATTCTAATACTTAAAAGATCAATGACATGGTTTCACATAGATCACTTCTATTTTGCACAATCCACAGAGATGCCTGTTGGAATTCTGTCAGCTCCAGATTCTATAAAGTAATGTGTAAACTCTCTCCAGCTATAGGACCGTCTCTTTCTAGATTTGGAAATACCCACTTTAATCCTCAGTAGCACACCTATTTAAACAGTGATCCTGAAGCAGCATTATCAGCCACAAGCCTTGATAAACGTAACTCAAGCTTAACAAAACCTACAGAACTGACCTGAAATCAATACAGATTTTCAAATTCAATGTCTTATGAAATCTTTTTGTTAATCTTTGGCAGGCATAGCTTTCGAATTCATAGTTTTCAGATTTTTGTTAGAGTGAAGATGCTGAAATCCTCCTAATATTGTGAGAATCGTACATACCTCATCAGAATCAATATGTGGATATGAAATATATGTTTCTTAACTGTTAAACTACTAGAAAAGCAAGAGGAAGACTTGTTTACTGCTGCTGACTTAAGACTTTGCTTCTGTCAGTATCACTAAAGATGACCACCTTGTCATAGTGGCTGCAGACTCACAAAATCAAGTAATTTAATGTGAAATTTTGACAGAGTTTTCACAGAAATGCTTAAATTGTAATTCATAATCAAAGTAAGCCTTTCCAAATTTGCTCTGTTGAGGATGTTTTTTGCCTCCTTTCCCTGGAAATACAAATGTTGATACCATGTTCCCTGCTGTTTCTGGCATTTACTCTCTTAATTGCTGCTAAGAGTAACTAGGAATGAAGCATTGGGGTATTGCCTTCTAGGACTGAGGGATATATTTCTGCTAAATCCGAAGTAATTTGAGGAAACTGAGCATCCTGCTTCATTTTTGTGAAGCATGCCACTTATCAGTATTGTGAGTGACTTCAGCCTTCTCCTTAAAAATAAAGAGAGACTTTGCAGGGTAAGGATTATGCATTATTTGATAGCCTCTCAGTGGAGCAAGTCCAAGCTAAGCACATGCTAGCAGTTCTGTATGAATGCCAATTGCTAACCATAATCTAATGAGTTTATTTCCTTACAGTGAGGAAAAACAATCCAAGAATGAGCCAGAGCCCTTTAGAGAGCTGGACACTTTAGATACAGAGAGGACAATGCTTTTTTCCAGGGGAGAAGATAGGTAAGTTTAAAACCATTAGTTAATATAACTTTTGTGGCAACAGAGAACAGGACACTTCTCACGGATTAATGACCAGCTACTAATTAGAGTAGCTGAAGGACCAAGCAATTCATTACTACTCAGAAAGTGCTGTGACTTTGATTACTGCTGTTGTTGCTCTCTAAAAGCAATATAGAAAATATTCCTGGAGACAAAACTTTCCGTGTTCCAAGAAGGTAATTTCTACAGAATGAGGAATCTACTTAATACCTGGGGAATCAGAAAACATTTCCTGAGATTCCCTCCAGCTCATGATGGCTGATGTAGATTGGATTTAGGAACTAAGCCCCGATCAGATGACAGAGCTGAGCAGAAAGAAGGTTCCCAGCAAAACCTTACATTATTTGAGTGCATCACTACGTACATTCCTACAAAGGCATCAACAGAAGTATTTGCAAACAACAGTACCTGGGAATTTTATATAAAGTCAGTTTCCCACCAAACTAGTGCTCTTTGTTTGTGTCTTGAAAGATGTGCCCTAAGAAGTCTGAAGTACAACAAACTTATGAATTAGAGGGAGCATTATACAAATGGGTAACTGGGCACAAAGATTTTGTCAGTTGCTTTTGGTCACAGATCTGCAATTGAGAACTTATGAATCACACCTACCTGTGCCACACACTGAGACCAGGAGGACCTAAGTCAGGATACGCAGTCTTTTGATTAGCACAAAGTGCTCTTAATGGCTAAATAGCTACTTGTATCAAGTATGTTTTTCAATGATTTAAAAGAGAACTTAAGAAATACATGAACAATGTGTAGTGAGGAAGTATCATCCACAACATGAAGCACTGGATCAAGTCAGAGTTACTGAGTTCTATTTTTAGCTCTGGCATTAAACTGACAGTATATTGAGAAAATCATTAGTTCTTCTCTGTCCTCCCTAACATATAAAATAGGTGTAAAAGCATCTGCCACTTGGGAGCTATTTGTAAGCGATGTCAAAGCACTTCCATATCCTGTGTGAAGTGTGGTTTGGTCATTACATTGTGCATTCCAATTGCTATTATTTTAGCAATTTATTTTAACAAAGAGGCTGTCCCCCTCACAGATCTATTTCAATATCTATTTCAACAGTAAAGCTGTGATTATGTTTATGATATTAGCCTGTTACCATGGGGATGTGTCTTAAGATGCCATAAATTGAGAGGCAGTACAGAATCAGACACACAGAAAAGCCTGGCTGTGAGGAGAAACTTTTCCTTGTAACAAATGTATTTAATAATTACCAAGAATGTCAGGGGAAATGAAAAACCAGTGAAGAGTTATTGTGTATTTTTTGTGACATGAAACTGAAGACATGCACTAGTGTGCACATCCTTTGTTAGAGATCACACCTCTCAGAGTCAGAATCACAAAAATAAAGATCCAGTAACATCCTTAGCTTACACAGGAGAGCAATTTCTGTAGAAACAAAACCTCACACTAAGATCAGATTGCTATCAAGTACAGGGAACTTGCATTTTCTCCACAGGTTAATTTCCATTGCCAACAGATAGCACTTCATGTTCCAAAACACAGCAAAACCAGGTATACAGGTCAAATTTCCGTTCAGCTAAAAAAGAATACTTGCAAGGTTGGATTGAGGCTGGGTTATAAAAATGGAATTGCTTGTAAAGTCAGAGCAACAAGAATTTCTGCATACAAGCACTCCAAGAAATATTTTGAGATAAAATAATTAACTGACTTGCAAACTCCATTGGCCATTTGCTTTTCTGCCTTATTATATAGGATGGCCCACTTAGAACTAAACTTGGCTAGGGATGTGACAGCTAACAGGAAGGGATTCTATAGGTACATTGTAAATAACAGACAGGCTAGGGACAATGTGGGCCCTCTCTGGAAGCTATCGATTGGGAGAACTGGCTACCCTGGATTTGGAGAAGGCTGAGAATCTTAATTACCTCTTTGCCTCAGTCTTTACTGGCAAACGCTCTGACCACACCACCCAAGTCTTGGAAGGCAGATGCAGGAACTGTGAGAATGAAGACCCCGGGCCCACTGTAGGAAAGGATCTGGTTCAAGACCATCTTAAGAACCTGAATGTGCACAAGTCCATGAGACCTGATAAAATCCATCCGCGGGTCCTGAAGGAGCTGGAAAATGAAGTTGCTAAGCCACTGTCCATCATATTCGAAAAATCATGGCAGTCAGGTGAAGTTCCCGACAACTGGAAAAAGGGAAATATAACCCCCATTTTCAAGAAAGGGAAAATGGATGACTTGGGGAACTACAGAGCAGTCAGCCTCACCTCTGCCTGGCAGAATCTTGGAGCAGATTCTCCTGGAAGGCATGCTGAGGCACATGAAAAACAACAAGGTGCTTGGTGAC
>JAOEHY010034801.1:0-46874 GCA_025447955.1 Psilopsiagon aurifrons | reverse complement strand
GGGGGGGTATGAGAGATACCAGAGTGGGGACCACAAAGCTTCTGAGACCTCTGGGCACCCTCTTCAAACTGCCTGGGTTGTAGGACCCTGGGGACAGCAGGAATCCAGAAAGCAGTGGGTTAAAGCATCCTCATTGCAATAATACTTATTTTAGCCCTTCTCCAAAGTCCCACATTGCTTGCCCTGGACTAAAGCATCTCTACCAGGGGTATGCTAGTGGCACAGCAGAAGGGGGGAGTTTTCCAGAAGGGATTTGCATGGGCTATGCCCTAATCTTCAGCTGTACTACCCTGCCACCCACCGCATTCCATCCAGGAGGGACTTAAACCCTGCATCCAGCTGCAGTGATTTGTACCCTATCTAGTGGGGCTGTCTTCATCTAAGGCAAGATAATCCCTTTTTTTGCAGGAGTGTCCCTGCCCCCAGAAGAGCCCCCCTACCCAAACCTGGAGGTTCCTGAGAGCTGGGGTCTGTTGAAAGAGCTTGCAGCTGCCTTTGTGCTGCTCCTGGAGCTGACCTCTGTGTCCCTGACATTTGTCCCTCTGGAATAAAAGCAGTGGTTTATACATGAAAATTCCTAAGGGTGGGGAGCAGAGAAAGGCTATAGAAAGGCTTTAAAGCAACAGATCGTGCTCATTAGTGTCCCCATTCATTTAGTAAATTATAAAAGATGGAGAATGCACTATTTGTGTGAACTTTGCACGTACCTACTGAAGGGGGATTTCGGGACACAGGGGATTTCCCTTGGATTACCCCACTCCTTTCAGTTTTATTTTTGCTTTAAAAGAAAATACCAAATGCATTTTAAACTGGGGGGAGGGTGGGTATTTATGAATGGCTTCACGCAAAGCATGTGAAGATGCTGGAGTTGCCAGGTGGGACTCCCCTAGTCACTGCTGGGCAGGGGTTCAGCTAACTCCTTACTGGCCCCCGGCACTACAAGGAGGATTAAGGTTATGGGATTGCATGCTGATGCGAAAGTGCCCCCACGTGGAGGCTGAAAATAAAAATCTCCGGTATCTGAACTGACTTAACGCACCCATCATTCACAGTTCCCTCACTCCCTTGTTCCCTAATTTAAAGCATTGCACAAGAAAAGATATATATTTATTTTTCAGGCCACTTTCCTTTATCAGTGACCGTTTTAGTATGGTCTAATGCATGTGATGTTATTGGGAATTCTACTTGGCATGGCTTGGATCAGGTCTTTCTCCCTGTCCTGTATATGTTTGGATTGCAGCTCACATGTGCCAGTTCAAGATGGTTTGTGGAAGGAAGGAAGCAAAGCATGGAAAAATGGGGAAATGTACAGAAATAGTGGAAAATAAAGGAAGCACAAAGGGAAATTACTGCATCATGTATCAAGATGTAGTAGTTAACTGTTGCATGCCCAAAGGGCAGTGCAGGTGAACAAAATGCCCATACAATAATACTGGTTTACATTTCACTTTGTAAATGCATTGTTCAGGCAGACGGTCTGAGCATTTCTATGTGCTTGTCATTTCTGTGAAATCACCATTTTGGGAAAATCTTGCACACAATCTGTACCATCTTGGAGGGCATAATCTCTTAATGCTGGCTGAGCAAAGGCGTTTATCTATGTCATTAGATGATGGCTGTTTCCTAAGCTTGCGGAAAAACTGCTATAGCCTGCAAGCAGTCTCTGAGATGACAGGTATTAGGTAAACTGTGGTTTTCTGTGTAACGGAGGGGTAAGAATGTTTTGCAGCCTCTGCAAAACTGTGTGGTGTCCCTGGAAACCTGATGTGTCCTCCTGAAATGATGGAGACTGGTTTCTGCTGGCGTTCCATGGCTATATGATGCTCTCTAACTTCTCACTCACTTTCCTCGTCTTAATCCTTGAGCCAGAAATTCCCATCATTCTGTAATTAGTTTAGAAAGGAAAAATCCTCCTTTAAGCCCAAAATCAGGGGCTGGGTGGTACAGAATGATTTTTGCTTGTGGTGCTTTGAGCTGTTGCTCTGGCATCTGAGCCCTTCTCTATGGTCCAGCAGTTTCTCTTTTTCCCAGAGAATTCTGACAGGTCTCTCTAGTGTGGAACAATTGTATCTGCCCTCATTAATTATTTGTGCAGGCCTGCAATGTCCTGCAATCAGCAGGGTCACTGAGTGAATTGATGATAGGGAAATTATAATGCTGAGCATACAGGACAATTGCCATCTGCTGTCTAAGGTCTGTAATTTAATTAGATTGCCAAACATTCCTTTTCAGATGAAGATGCGGGAAGCCCAGGGAACAGGGCTCAAGTAGTTAGGCATCTCACTGTGACCCTCCTCCCCTTTCCAGCCTCTGCAGATTTACCTGAGCTGCCCTGAAACAGTCCCACTGCAGCACAGGACTGACAAATGTCTCCTTAAAGCCACCTTCAAGGACAGACCCACCATCTCTATTGCAAATGCTTATACCTGCCTGTCAGCTGCCTAGTCTGATCCTGACAGCTTTTCTGAGTCTGGGCTCACCCCCTTCCCTGCTTGCTTTCCAGCTCTCTGAGTTCTCCAGGGAAGTTCAATCCAGCAATTAATACATAAGTGCAATAGATGACCGTGGCAAAAGTCTGTTGAAGCATATAGTCAGGGTGAAGACAGTCTCACCAGCATCTACTAATTTCCAGGAAGATATAATTTTGTAGAGGGGAGCAAACATCCTTACTAGGTTAGAGAGAAAATGAACCCCTTAACCTGTCTTGCTTTTGTTGTTGGGAGTGAGAAGTGTCTAGAGGAAGGGGTCCACAGCTGGTGCTCAGAGCAAGAAATGGTGCTTTGTAGTGCCTGCTCTAATTAAAACTCTGCCTTCATATCACTCCTTCATTTAGTTTGAGGTTAATTCACCTTAGAATTTGGTCAACCCTGTGCTGAGCAGCACAGGGCTGCTTGGTTATGTTTTAGGGACATGGGCAGTGAGGAGCAGCCAAATTTGCTAGTGCTGGCCATGATGGGCAGCCAGGTAAGGAAAGAAGGAACTGATTTACTGGGGGCTGCTAAGCCTATAGACTTACAACATGGTGTGTTGCAATGTGATTTGGCTGTGTGCCATAATAAACCCTTCCCAAACTTGCTTCTTGGCTTGTCTGTAGGGACTTCAAGAGTAAAAATGTCTTGCTGAAGAACGACTTGACGGCAGTGCTAGCCGATTTTGGACTAGCTGTACGGTTTGAACCTGGAAAACCTCCAGGGGACACTCATGGACAGGTAATCGTTATCTTTAACAATCATATTTTAAAAAGTTGGGCTTGCCAAAGCTCTTTGCAAGTGGGAGGAGTTTGTGTAGTTTTAATTCTCTTCGAGATATGTATTTTCCATAAAAGCTTGTGGTCAGACATAAAATCCAGGAGCTGCTTTGATCTGGGTTAGCTGGGAGAGTGCTCAAACCCTCCTGACCACTGTGCAGGTGAGGTCACCCCAGCCCTGGGGCCAGGCAGCTTCTTCTTCAAAGAGGGGACTTATTGACTCTTTATTGTCTAGGTATTAAATATTCATAGAATCATAGAATAGAGGGTTGGGAGGGACCTCAAGGACCATCTGGTCCAACCTTTCTAGGCAAAGCATGACCTAGACTAGATGGCCCAGCAGCTTATCCAGCCAAGTCTTAAAACTGTCTGGTGCTGGGGAACCCACCACTTTCCTGGGGAGATTATTCCAGTGGCTGATTGTTCTCATTGTGAAAAATTTTCCTCTTGTATCCAATTGGAATCTCCCCTGGAGTAACTTGTGCCCATGACCCCTTATCTTTTCCATGTGACTCCTTGTAAAAAGGGAGTCTCTATCTTCTTTGTAGCCATCCTTTAAATACTGGAACATGGTGAGAAGGTCTCCCCTGAGCCTTCCTTTCTCAAATTTGAAAAAAAAGTTCTCTTGGCCTTTCCTTATATGGTTTCTCAGCCCTTGGATCATCTTTGTGGCTCTTCTCTGGACCCTCTCCAGCCTGTCCACATCTTTTTTTGTATATTGGGAACCAAAACCGAACACACTATCCCGTATGTGGCCTGACAAGCACTGAGTGGAATGATGACTTCCTTTATCTCTGCTGGTGGTGCCCTTGATGATGTAACCCAGTCTTCTGTTGGCTTTCTTTGCCCTAGCAACAACTCATATTGAGGTTGTTCTTTACCAGGATTCCTGGTCCTTTCCACAGAGCTGCTCCCCAGCTGGGTATATCCCAGCCTGTGCTGCTCTCCTGGATTATGTTTTTCCAGTTGCAAGACCTTAAACTTATTTAACTTCATAAGGTTCTTGTTAGCCCACTCTTCCAGCCCATCCAGTCTTCCTGCAGGGTACCGTTTGGTGTCATAGAATCATAGAATAGTTAGGGTTGGAAAGGACCTCAGCAAACTTCATCAGCATACATCTGATCCCATCACCCAGATCGTATACGAGGATATTAAACAGCATTGGGCCCAGCATCAATCCCTAGGGGATCCCAGCTGGAAAAAGAGCTACTGACCACCACCCTCTGGCTACAACCAGTCAGGCAGCTCCCCACCCACTGCATGGACCACCTGTCTAGACTGTAGCACAAATATTAATACCCCTAAACATTAATACTACAATGCATATATTAGTGCTCTGAAAATCATTCATTTGGTTTTAAGAGTTCAGCCAGGCTGGCTGCTTGGGTGACCTTTACCAACGGCAGATCTTGTGAGCTGGCTGTGCACTGCCTCAGTGATTTAGTATGTTTTTATGGGTTCTAAATTTTCTGCCTTTGCATTGCAGTGAGTAGCCCCTCATTCAGATGATCTTAAGGTCCTTTCCAACGCTAGCGATTCTATGATTCTGTTCTCGTGCCGGGGCACAGCAAGGCCAGAATCCCCTGCTTGAGCCTGTGGGGTTTTCTAAGTGTTCATCTCCAATGCAGGCTCCCTTTCTACTTCTGTCTTAGAAGGAGTGAAGTTAGTCCCTCCCAGCTTTCCATATTTTTGCCACTTTATTTTTGTCTTTTTCTAAGTTTTTGCATACCTTTTTCACATCCTGCCTTTCCCTTGTCCCCACTGACTCAGATAACAGCAAGAACAGATAAGAATTTTCTAAAAGAGCATACTAAAGGAATTTCAAATCCCATGTTAAAAAGGTGCTTTTCCCCTGGCAACTATAATGAGGACTGAGTCCCCTCAAATTGGTGAGAGGGGATCTTTTCCAAAGCAGATCACAGCAGGGCAGGGTAGACTTTACAGAGTTCATGCTTTACTGCTCCTGTGGTTAAAGGGAACTTGTTTTATCCAGGGCTGTCAAAACAATCCCTTTTCCTACCATTTCAGGATGTATCAATTTTACTCTTTTTTTCATATAGTTAATTTTTTTTTGAGTGAAAGCGGATTGAACTTTCAGCAACTATGATAACCAAGTCTGAGTTGACCTCGGGATGTTTGGTGTCACCAAAGACAGCATTTCCTTATGGAGCTCTGCCAGAGCAAGATGCAGTGGGACGCAGGGAAGGCAGGACTCCATCTGTACTTACCACGCCACACTGTGTTTAAATTAAACCTGTAGTGTACCCTGAATGAATATCACACACACAGCCATGCACTTCAGCTTTTTCCTTCAGGTAGCTTATCTAGACTCCAGTGATCTTAATGAGAATCTGTGTCAGAAAAAACAGCTCCCTTTTTCTGTTTTCCGAGTGTGGTACAACTTTAGCAGAAGTAACCTTAAAGCTAACGAAACCGGCTGTTGCTCATCTCCAGCCAGTGAAGGCTGACAGACCCAACTAGAATGTCATCTGAGTTGTGTTTTTTTTCTCTGTAGGTGGGAACAAGGAGGTATATGGCTCCCGAAGTGTTAGAGGGAGCAATCAACTTCCAACGAGACGCTTTCCTGAGGATAGACATGTATGCAATGGGACTGGTGTTGTGGGAACTAGTCTCCAGATGTAGAGCAGTTGATGGTAAGAGTAAAGATTGTCTCTTCCTTGGGGAGGACTTTGTTCCAGCATTGTTTAGTGGTCCAGACAGTGGAAGGTTTGGTTTTTTGAAAATTGATAATAATCAATGGCATATTTTTATTAAGCAGCTCACCAGTTTTTCACTTGCATATTTTTTAACATAATCCATCATTCTCTGTAGATAATAACCTTTGTAGCGTTCAGGTCTCAATGTGCTTTTAACTGTGCTGGTTACATTGCAAATTGGCGAGAACTCAGAGGGAGAGGAGTAGGTGATTCCTCCATCAGTGGTGGGTGTCCTGTAGCCCTGAGCCTGCTCTGTGCCGCTCTCTGTGGCACTCTGTATTCCTGCCCATGACCAAGGCAGGCTTTGGACTCCAGCTTGGCTGTCACACCTCACTTCTGCTGGCAGTGTGGCAGGGACACATGGATGGAATGGAACGCCCAGAAATGAAGCACCTTGGTGAAGTAGCAGGAACAAAGGCTGGAAGGATCTTCTTGGGTCAGCAAGCCCATTTCCCTGCTATCATAAGTTGTTAGGCATTAATCTCTGACTTTTGCTGATCAAGCCCTCTCTCAGCAGTGGGCTGAGTTTGTTGTTCCATGTAAAGTTTTGGAGAATCTCATTTTCTCCTGCATGATCCAAAAGAATGAACTTTCATGGTGTCTCCTTTCTCAGTTTGTTTTTTTTTTAATCCTGAAATGGTGCTGCAAAATGGGGCATCTTTTCTGTCCAAACAGCACTTCTACCCTTTGGTGACACCCTTGCCATTTGCAGGACCTTGCCCCTGGTCAAGGAAGCAATCATTTCATTGTAGTAGCTCCAAGGCTGGTTGCTCCAACTTCTTTCTTCTTGTATGGATATGGTTGTTCATACATGAACAGTACCTCACCTGGACTTCAAATGTTTTTATTAGTATTACAGTCAGACCAAAGAGCCAATCAATCTTACTACACAGGTGTGTGGTAAGAGAAGGCCTTTTCTTCTGAAATTTTCTTCAAGTATTTTACTATCTAACCAGATAAAATGCTGGAGGAGCAGAAAGGTAGGAGCTCAGTGGGGTTTTACAGTGGTACCCATGTAGAAATGGTCCTTCTCTGTTGAGACTCCCCAAATAAGCATTTGAATTTTTAGCCTGTCATGTTTGTGATTTCCTTCCAACTCTTCTCATGCAGCAGCTGGCTAACATACTGCAGATGCCATAAAGAGAACCATTAAATCAGAGGGAAGGTTTCCCTTAGAATGATGGGGAGTTACACTGAACCTCATCTGCACTTCCAGCTCAGAAGTGGTGTTTTGTAAACAACAGATTTGGCTTGGAGATCAACAGTGCAGCTCTCCATAGCCTGGATCCCTCTTGGAGGAAGAGAAAGGGAAGGTCATGAACGTTATTGCGCCATCTCTGGAACGAGTGTTTCAGTTTGGTTTAGTGACTGGTGTGCCATGTCAACAAGAATAATGATAAGCTGTTTTAGTGATTCCTTTTTTTTTTTAAATTTTTTTTTGTAGCGTACCTGAACATCACATTGTTGGTGTCACAGTTTATGACCAGCTAAAGTGCTCAGCTCTTACTTTAGTCCGGAAAGGCCCTCTTGAAATATCTCTACTCTTGAAAGAGGTCACTCTTTGCTACCAAGAAACCATAAGTGATGCCATGGAGCACTCTGAGAAAGCCCATCAGTTAGGCTGGGCTGCTGTTTGTAAGAAAACATTTACACATTGCCAAAAACCAAGTGATGTTCCAATAAGCGGAAGTTACTGCTACCGTCCAGCATCTGCACTGATACTCATAACAGTTGTCTCATTCCTGTGGCCCGTGGCAGTTCACAGCCATAGCTGGTATAACTAAACCATTCAGAAATCATTTTGCACTTAGGAGCTGGTACCTGGGATGAGTGCGTCTTGCTCCAGCATGTCAGGGCTGACTCAAACCTATGACAAGCCAGATCATAAAGCAAGAAATTTAAGTGTTCTATATGCTTGACCATGCTAGTCAGTGCCTAAAATAAAATTATGCTCATGATGAAACCTTTCTCTAGGTTATTGTGTGTTGAATTGCTATGCTAAAATGTGAGGATGGGCTGATTTGCCCTTTCTGTTAAAATAAATCATAGACTACCCGACAACCCTCCTCAGGGAGGGCAGTGGGATTGAGAGGCCCGGCTGAGGGTTCGGATTTGTAACTTGATGAGGTGGAAAATGCATAAACCAGACAGACAGCGGGGACAGCAAAGTCCATTGTGCAGAAAGAATATAAATCACATTTGTCTGCAGTGACATGTGAACTTCAGGCTTTGCTGCAGTGTACTGAGGTTGCTGTGGAGCCACAGCTCACTCATGCATGGGGAGGATGTGGCTCTGTGGAGGACATTTCTGTACTGACCTGATTCTTTGTGTGCACCTTAGGTCCAGTGGATGAATACATGCTGCCTTTCGAAGAAGAAATAGGTCAGCACCCATCCCTTGAGGACCTGCAAGAAGTGGTGGTTCACAAAAAGATGCGCCCTGTGTTCAAGGATCACTGGCTGAAACACCCCGTACGTCCCTCCTGATTAACAGTGGCAAATGTTTTCCTGTGTGTCTGGAATGAGGGATGTGGATATGCCTCACTTGTAGGCTTCAGGGGGAAGCTAACCAGTCCACCCTGGTGCATGGACCTGCTCACCAGTGTTAAAGAGAGTCAGTGCTGGGAATGAGGGGTTGCTCAACACCTTCACGTTCCCCTTTCCATTTTTCCTTCTACTTAGAGAGTAAATTAGCTGATTAAAGACAGTGCTAAACATGGAGCATCTGGTGGTATAGTAGGATTCCTTCAATATGGTGAAAGAATGAAAAATAAAGTCTTTTTCATTAAGAAAAAGCAAATGATCCATAACATCAGAGAAATATACCTCACAAACTGATAGACACAAGACTTGAACAATTTTTTGAGGAAAAATTAAGTAGATGCGAAGCAAGCAGGCAATGAAACAAAATGCGGTGTGGGCTTCCCAGAGGTAGATAATTTCAGGCTTGCATTTTTAATAAAAGATATTATTTTTTTCAGACTGGGAAACTAAGCAGATGATGAAATCTCACAGGTCTTCAGAAAGAAACTAAATGCCTCTATTCGGACCAAACTGCCATGGTTTTGGCTAGACTCAGGTGTATTAACTCAACTGCCTCGAATTTGAGGGCTGTGAGTTGTAGATAAAGATGAGTTTTCAGTTCAAATGAGGGTTCAAATAACAGCTGCGGTTTTCCAGCAGTGTTGAATTTAGTTATTCTGTTTATATAGTATCATAGAATGGTTTGGGTTGGAAGGGACCTTAAAGCTCATCCAGTTCTAACCCCCTGCCACGGGCAGGGACACCTTCCACAAGGCCATATTGCTCAAAGCCCCATCCAACCTGGTCTTGATCGCTGCCAGGGATGGGGCAGCCACCGCCAGTGCTTCATCACCCTCACAGGGAAGAATTTTTTCCTAGTTTCTCTTCAGAAGTGACCGCAAACCAAGCAACGGTTTCATAGAAACTGATACGGTGCTGCCAGCTCTCACAGTTTTATCATGGGAATCACGATACTTGATGTCTTGTCTTCTAATACTTTAACTGATGAATCTTGGGCTCTGTTTTTATACTCAAAAAAGTACTTTTGAGGCTGTGAAAAAAAAGCTGTATATGGCCAAGACCTGTAGCCCTAGAAAGCAAAAGCTTAAAAAGATTCCCAAAACACATATTTAAAGCCACTTTGAACGCTTATCTCATTATAATTGGCATAATTTTTTGAAATGGCATAATGTTTGGAAAATTTCCACAATAAGAACAATCAGCCATTGGAATAACTTTCCCAGGGAAGTCATGGATTCCCCAACACTGGACATTTTTAAGATACGGCTGAACAGGGTGCTGGACCATCTAGTCTAAGTCATGCTTTGCCAAGAAAGGTTGGACCAGATGACCCTTGAGGTCCCTTCCAACCTGGTATTCTATGATTCTGTGATACCATGGAGATAATCTTAGTTATTCTTTACAGCATTAGGCTGTGTTAAGTGGACCTCCCCATCTGCTGCAGACAGTCCCTGGAGCAGACTTTGGTGCTGACAGCGCTTTCTCTCCCTTGTTGCCTGCAGGGCTTGGCACAGCTCTGTGTGACCATTGAAGAGTGCTGGGACCACGATGCAGAGGCTCGGCTCTCAGCCGGCTGTGTCGAGGAGCGCATTGCACAGATCCGCAAATCTGTAAACGGCACTACCTCGGACTGCCTCGTCTCCATCGTGACGTCCGTCACCAATGTGGACTTGCCGCCCAAAGAGTCTAGTATCTAAGTCCTGGTTCACTTTTGTCTTTCCAGACTCAGTGGATTAAAAAAAAAAAAAAAGAAAAAAAGGTTTTAAGAAAAAACCCACACACAAAAAAAAAAAAAACAAAACCACAAAAATCCAACGAACACATGAATGCAGCTGCTATTTTATCTTGACTTTTTATTATTATTGTTATTATTATTATTATTATTTTTTTGGATTGGATCAATTTTACCAGCACATTGCTCTACTGTATTAAAAAAAAAAGGACATTTCAGCAAGCATTCAGGTGCCGACTAATGAATGCAGAAAAGGTGCAGGTACCTCAGAACCTCAACAAACTCACTTCAGTTGTTTTTATTTTATTCAGTTTTCTGGGTTTCTCTTTATTGGTCTGTCTTCTGAGCGGAGCATCTGTGACATAAAGGAAAACCACCTACCATCTTAGAAAACGCAATGCTGCAAACTGTGGAGGAAACTTAAGACTGTTATGTAAAGAATACACCGTCCTCAAAAGGATTTTTTTCCCCATTTTGTTTTGGTTTTGGGTTCAGTTCCTTTTGGTTCTTGGTGTTTTTTTGGAAGTGAGCTTCAAAAAAAAACAGCAGATGTGTCTTTTACGGATCTAACGGGTGTCATTGTAACATGGAAATAAGTAACTGGGCAGAGAATGTTAATTCTTGATGGTAGAATTGAAGGGGGTAGCATAGAATAGGGGTGGGGAGAGTGACGTTGGATTTGGCAGCATTTGGAGAAACATCATTTGCTATGGAGCTACTTCTCAGGTAACCATAGAGGAGAGGAAGGACATTTCTGGGCAGAGTGTTAACGACTGCAGAGTGTGGAGAAAGCTGAGTTAAAGAGCCAGTGGTTGTAAGCAAGGCACTAGTTCTTTCTTCCTCCAGTATCTCAGGCTTGGGTGGTAACAGAACAAAGCAGAACTATATTTACCTTTTATTTTTCAACTCCAGGTAGTAATGAGAGGGATGCTTTTAAGCCATGTAATTGGAAGAGGTGAGAAAGTGTGTTTTCAGAAGCACTTTGGTAAAAGATGGGAAGATGAGAAAATTTTTGCATCTTACTTTAATTGTGAGTCAGTTCAGGAAATTCAGCCTTGGGGTTGGTGATCTGTCAGCCCAAGCTACGGGTGCAGATGGTGGAAAAAGGAAAAGTGTGAAAACTGGCTCTATAATTTATTATTTGTCCTTATTAATTTGGGCTTGGGGGTGGTGGGAATGCCTGAACTGGTGGCAGATGGCTCCTATAGCATCTGAGACACCTATGAGCTGCCCAGCTCCAGGAAGCAGAGGCAGCTCAGCAGCAGCAGTGACTATCGCATTATCTCTCCAACTGGTTTCTTTGACGCTGCTTTCTCCTTACCCTGTGACAAAACTCTTTTGTCTTAAAGTGGTGCATATTCTAAAATACCATTACTCTTATTATGCCATACACTCGCTCTAGTCAGTGAATGTTCCTAATGCTGCTGATTCAACATTGAAATATTTTTTTAATTTGCAAAACATGCAATGTTTAAAAAAAGGAAAAAAAAATCTAAAAAAAAAAGAAAACCAACAAACACAAAACACACACGTTATGTGGCTTCCGAGGTTTAAACTGAAACAAAATTAAAAACTTCATGACCACAGACCACCTCAAACCAGAAATACCTCAGAATTTTCTACTTGTATGAGTTTTATTATATATTTTGTTAGTTGTGTTGTCTTGTAGTAAGTATATTTTAATGTAAGTTGGCTTTTATGACAAGGGAGTTTTAAAAAAAGATAAAAAAAGAAAAAAAAAAAGGAAAAAAAGTTCCAAAATCTTTTAGGAAGTGCTACCGTTTTTTTTGTTTGTTTGTTTTATAAAGCACCATTGTAAATAACTGTATACAGTTGTAGAATAACTGCCTATATAAGGTACCTGGGCATTATTCACTCTTACTTGTGAAGGCTGTTTCCATTCTATGTTATTTTTTTGGTCTGTTTTAGTGAAAGGACAGTACATCTTTTTTTTTTTTTTTTTTAATTATTTTTTAAATTTTTATTATTTTTCTTTTTACTTTGAATATACCATGAATTCTGTGTCTTGCTGGACTGACAAAGTTATGTCTATTGGATGGCCAGAACTTCTAAATTTTCCTTTGTATTAAGCCAAAATGCAACCCTAAACTAATCACCCTGTATCGAAAATGTAAAAAGCGTGTATTATATAAATGAATTGGACTTCTTGCCACTGCCAAATTGTCAGCGTGCACCCTTGCACAGATATAATTTCTCAAGCGAACAAAATGGCTGATTGGAGAAAATATAAAGAAAATTAAAATATATTTCTTGAAAAAAATATAGCTTTAAAACCTAAAGGTCACAAATGAGGACATGGTCCTTTATCTTGAAGAGACATTAAGATAATTGCCTTAATTTGTCTATCTGAATAAAGTCTTAACCTATTCTTTCAAGTTACTGAATGTATATTGCATATTAGTATGTACACACAGGTAACTATTTCTATGTGTAGGTTTGGAAGTTTCTGTTTCTTGATGTGCTTCTGTTGAGAACACCTTGACAAAACCAGACAGAACAAAACCATTCTGACCAAGTGATGTCCCCAGTGTGGGTTGGCATCTTTGGGCCTGATGCTGCAACATACCTGTGCTTAGCATTAAGCATGTAGGTAGCTCTTCTGGTGTCATGACGTTGGGCACTCACTTAATGTTAAGCATGGTGGTAAACATTTGCAGGATCAGTATTTTTCATGTTGAATACATTTCTGCACTGAGATTTATATAAAAATGTGACTGTGTTTTAGAAGTGATGTGAGGGTTGGGGTGGAGTGTAGAGCAGTTAAGGTTGAGTGAATACTTATTTCAAGGTGGGCTTGCTCCCATTTCCCCAGGAATGGGAGCCAGTTCATATTGCTGCAGAAAGAAAAAAGCTGTACTGTCTTTTAACTGGTATTACCTGTTTGCTGTTCTGGATTTTTTCCTTCAGCGTTATGTGTTATGGCTAAAACAGGCTTATTACAGCAGTTGCTTTTTTTATCCTAATTTCTTTAAGAAGCTTTAAAGTATTTATTGAAAGTGCCATATGATTTTAATAGCCTATTAGACAGTCTCTGAAGTCTTCTCATTTGAGAAAGCATAAACAAAAATTCTCACGTGTAGCTTATCTTACTGTGGGGAACTGCACAACCATACAAACTTTGACTGAATGTTGATTGTAAAGTATTGTATCTTCCCTGGTGTGACGGTTCCTTATAGATCATCTTGTCAAACAGGATTCAGAAACTGATTTTAAACAGAATTCCCAAATTGCATGTGTGCTGAGTTAAAAATTTTAAATGTATGTATGTAGGTATGTGTGTCTGTCTTGCTATCGCAGCAAAGAAGGAAATCCTGAACTTTTGCTTATTTACAGATTTGTACAGCTAAAGCTGTTCTTTCAAACTGGAATTTATCTTATTCATGAAGACACTGATTAATTTCTTGGTTTTTCAACACTTGAGCAGTCAAGCAAGTAGTTTCCTCATCACTGATCTAGCATTTGAACTCTCACTGACAACATGATTTTGGTTCTGTTCAGTACTGCTGAGTCTTTTTCCAAGTCAGCATGGGCACATCCATAGGTGTGGCTGTGATAAGCAATTGTGGCTCTTTACCTCTTAACACTCCCTTGAATATGATGGGTACGACACCTCTTAAGTTACTTCCCAAGCTCTAAATTTCACTTCCCATTCAGACTTGGAGGATGTAGCTCTTCAAAAACTTTGCTGCAGAACTTTTTGTTGACCTTCCTCTCTTGTATGGCAGTTCTTATGTGAATATGAACCTTGGATATCCTGGGTAAAAATTCCCCTTGCTTTAGGAGCCAGGATTCCCCATCAGGATCTCCATCCCCATGTGGTGTAACTCCCTTTATGAACTTATTGCACTGGCTGGGCTGTATTCTTAGTTGGAGGATGTTTGAGTTCACATTTTGAATCTAGAAATGACACAGAAACTAAAATTGATTGGTTTGATATGAAAGACAGTACTTTCTAATGAAATTGTAGTAGTGCACCGAGGCTGGAAATTCTATGTGTCTCATGTGCATGCCTGTTATAAGAGACAGCTATGAACCGATCTAACCATCAGTTAAGTAGTACCAGGCTTATTCATTATGGTTAAGGATTTAACTAGTCCTGGTCAGAAAGTTTTCTCTATTTAAGACAAAAGAAAACCATTTTTTATTCTGCTTCATTTTTCAGCTGCAGTTCTCTTAGAGAATATACTGTGCTGGATAAAGTTACACCTATGGAAATGCCGAGATCTTTGCGTATGTTTGTTTCAAAGAGAAGGTCCATGAGTGCCTCCCCAGTAACTGTACTGCTTTTTACTTGTCTCCTGGCTCACTACTGTTCTCCCTTGAAGTTGCTGGTTTCAGTAGGAGCAGCAGAAGCCTTGGGACCACTTGGTGCAGCGTTGCTGGGGAGTATTTCCAGGTTGGCAGGGTCAGACCTCACCATGAGGAATCCTGATTCCCCTTTAGTATCACAGCACGGAAATCGGAGAGCATGCATTTTATTCCCCTTGTGCTCCTTCTAGGCAGACTGTCAGAACTTGCCCTGCCTTGCAGGGAAGGATCTGGTTTCATTTAGTATGGAAGAAATTCGTATTGCAGAGGAAGGTGTTGGTCAGTAACGTGATGGTGCTGTTGTTGCAGTCCTCTTCAAGCCACACTCCGCTTGAGAAGTTGCTAAGCAAGAAGTGTCCCACAAACTTTTATCACTTTTACATACAGTATATTGTTTGGTAACATTGTAAATAATATAGACTATATAATAGAGGAAAATAAGGACATTTTGACTTTTTTACTTTTGGAAAAAATATATATATTTTAGTTACATATACAAACAAAAATTCTACATTGTGTGAGAATTCTTTTATACCACAAATTATTTTTGTAATGTCTGATATGTTTCTGCAGGGAAAAGGGAAAAAGGTCTGTGTACGCACAGCAAATAAATATATAGAATGTTTAAATTAAGTGTGCACTACATCAAAGTCTAGAGAATAGAACAAGTTTAGCCTAAAATGAGTTTGAGGCAAAAGTTTGGATGTACTTGGACATGCTTTGAGGGTGGCACTAAGTATATGTTTAGGTTATCTTGCATGTCACATCCTTTCTGCTAAAGTTGCTTATTGCTTTTTTATGACCATCTTCAGTTTAACCAGGAAGAGCTTTTTCATGTATTCATGTGAGTACCCATATGTGAGCAGTGTGCCTTTTGGCATATGCCGTGATGCTGTAGTGAGCTGTGAAGTCAGGGGGTTAAGAATTTACCAAGACCAAATAGCCAGGCTGATCTCACTCGCTGCCATATCCGTTTATAGCAGCTGCATCTGCTGCATTGACAATATGATCTGTAAGGAGCTGTTGCCAGTAGAGTCCTGATAAAACCAGTTCCTAGAAGTTCCTTCTCTATGAAGTGACACAACTAATCAGGCCACACCAGAACAATGCAGATACATGTTCTGTGTTCCCAACGTCAGATTTCACAGTGTGGGTTAGAGGCACTAAAGTAAAGGAGCACTGTCATGTCCAAAGTCCTTCTTAGAAAAAAAGCATTCCAAGTTTGTGTAACCAGTCCAAGGTATTCTAAAAGTATGAAAGAAAAAACTTTACAATGTATTCTTTTCACTTAAGCTAACTTTTCCCATTGGACATAAAATTCACTCCAGTGGTTTTGGTTCCCTTAACCTTGACAACGCAGTGTCATTGGGGTAAGAGTTACTGAAAAAAGCTTTAAACCAAACAACGTGCGACAATCCCTTGAAGTGGGTTTGACAGTGTGCCTTTTGAAATAAGTGCTTAGGCAACCTCAAGCAGGCTCCTACCATTGCAGAGACCTGCCATGCATATTCTCAGTGAAATCCTGGCCTTGTGGAAGCCAAAGGGAGAGCTGCCATCCCATTCTGTGGAATCATGAGTGTGTGTGTTCCTGGAGCGCTTTCTAAACACACCTGGTCCTTTACTTCCATGGGACTTCTCTTTCAAAACTCTAGTTTTAGGGTGATGCTCAGTTCCCTGACTGAAGCAGTAACCTCTCAAGTGAGCAGTAATCCTTTATGTCAGGACATTTCCACAGAAAGAGGTGATACTTGTGTTATGTCCACCCAGCTGTTCTGAAATGTAATGCTATTCTGTTGTGCCTTTCTTTTGACATGTAAAAGCAACTGCTGTAAGCTTTCTTCTTTTTTTGCACCTTTTACCAGTTTTTTCTGTCTGAAAAAATACTTTTCATTGCCCAGCTGTTATTTCTGGATGCAGTCTGTGATCCAGGTATTTCAAGAACCAATTACCTCAAACCTCATGTTAAACAGTGTTGCTATCTGGATTCTTCTTGATACTACAATATTAAAACATACACAAACAGGAACCTTGCTATATATGGGTGTTTATATATATGTATCATATACATATATACACATATGTATATGTTATATATATGTAAATGGAGCTTAACCCCCAAGGACTGAAGGAAAAAAGCAAAACTTTTTTGTTTTCCAACACTGAAACCAGAAGGGCTTCCTTGAAGCTCTATAATGGCATTGTGCTGGATGTTTATCAAGCTAGTGTTTTCTGAAAAGTGCTTCCTTTATTAGCCTTTTATTTCAGTATTTTAATGGGGCAGATGATGTGATTGAAACACTGTTTAGGCATTTTTTGACCCATTTTGAAGCAGAGGTCTCTTAATCTTTCTAGTTGTTAAAAAACCCCAAACCATCAACCAAACCTCAAAGTATAACATTCCAGTAAGGTCAGTATTGCAAAACTAAAAATGTTCTGGGAAGACTTTATAGCTTCTGGGTTTTTTCATGAAAAGAAAGGTATTGGCCATACCTTATGCAACTTTTCCACTCTTTTGAGGAACTGAAGTTTAACCTGTAACCATCCTAGTCAATTAAAATCCTAATTCAGTCATTGCTGGCATCTCTGTATTGCCACTCCTGTTAAAAACAGAACACCAAAAATAAAACCAACCCAAACCAAAAATCCAGCTTTGGAGCATTTCGTAGCTCCAGAACATGAATTTAGTACTAGAGCAACTTTGTGGATAGCAGAAAGAGTATGTTGGCAAGACCTAGAACCTGTCTGGCACTTTCCTTTTTCCAGCTGCCTTCTCCCGAGGGCCTTCTCATACAAGCAGACATTCAATCACAGTGACTTCTTAATGGTACTTTGCTGAAGAGAATTCTCTTCAGGTTATGTTTTCTGGGGAAAAATAAGACCATTTTTGTCATTAATGTTTTACTGTTCCCCTCCAAAATGTCTGTTCTTAAAAAATGTATCAATTTATCAATGCAGCTGATGCAACAATATAGTCAGTTTTAACTGGACAAAACAGTAGCTTTCCAATCCAAATAGTAATGAATTTGCTATTATTAGTAATTCAATTAATTAATTACTGGTAATTAATGGCTATTAATTAATTCACTATTATATTATGAAAGGAAGAAAAGGAAATGTTTCTCTTTCCCCATTTTTTCCTCAACTATCTGATGCATCTATGGCCACTGATGGTTTACAATTATGTTTGGTAAATCCTTCACAGAAGTACTAAAATCTCCCAGAAGGAGGCATTTTGCAATGCTGCTGGCCTTCCAATGGAATAACTACGATGCAAAAGTCAAATCTGTTGGTGGATGAGAATTGAAGGAGGTGGTTACTGCAAACTAAGTAACATTCTTGACCTCAATTCTATGCCGTGAATCCGCACAATGCCATTGTCAATCTGCTCAAACTATCTGCTTATGAATTCTGCATGATCCTCATGATAGAGTTGAAAGCCTGATCTTTCACCTGTTAATATTTTCACATTTGTCCTTAAGTTTAACAAATTTTATACTGTAAAGTTGACTTAAGTACAGTTTGATGTCAGTTCTTGTGGAAAGAGCTTTCTGCATGTAACATTAGATGCATACAGTTAAACAACACAGCATAGTACAAAACTCACAAGAAAATGTTTTGGCACCAGCAGGAAGAAATCTCACCCTAACCATTTGTCATTTTAAACCATCTTATTGTAAGTTTTACCAGCTACTTCTAAATTTGTGCTTTATTTAAAGAAATAAAATAAAAATCCTAAGACTCGTCTAGCGTAGTGAAATATGTGTATATCAGTTTTAGGATAAATAGCTAAGTCTTATTACGCTGTGTTACTTAACTTGTATATATAGAGTATACATAAGAGTTTGCAGTAACCTGTTTCTCCAGGATTTCCAGTTTGAATGGATTTAAACTCAAACTATGAGATTAAATAAATGATTTAGAAGACTGCAGAATAAACTGAGTGTAAATTACAGGAAGCTCTATCAGATGGTGAAATAATTTTTAAAGAGTCTTTTGGTCCTTGGCTCAAATTCAATAAGTACTGTTTGTATACCAAGATATGTGAAATGTAAATGTTGTAGGTTATATTTCACTCTTGTAGCTATAAAAATGTAGAACAGAGATAGCTTGTACTACTGAGTTAACAAAAGTTATACTAAAGTATCCTGTTAAAGAAAAAAGTATACAGAGAGTTAAGCTCGTTGCTGTAACCCCTTTTGGATTGAAGTGTGCTGATTTTTTCTATATGTATATTTTATATATATATTCTGCAAAAGTATATATATATAAAATGTATATATAAAATGGCCTAATGCGGATATCCATTGTATTGCAGTTATGAAATGAAGACATTTCGGAAAGAACATTGTATCATAGTTCATGAATTTGCAGTGGATCTTTGTTCCTTTTTACTGTGGTATTTTAGAAATGAGTCTCAAGTTTGAAATTAGATCTGCCAAGTTGGAGTTTTGCTGCTTCAGCTTTGCACTGGGTGTCCGAATAAACCAGTATGAATGTAGTATTTGCCCTGTGTGAAGCAGCTACACCCCAACAGATAGGGAGGAAAAAACTAGAAAGAACTATTTCAAGTTTATCTTTTTGTATATGAAAATAAACAGTAAATTACAAGTAACTGTTTCTCTTGTTGGTGCAGTGTTAAAAATCGCGTTATTGTATTTGGCATCTAGCTGGAGTATTTCCCTTTTTATACAAGAATGTTTTGGTGTTTTAATGGAATCTCTGCAATCCAAAATCCCTAACAAAATCCCTGAAGAGTCATAGCTGAGGCCTCTACTACCCATCAATTGCAAACTCCTCCGAAGGGAAGAAGGAATTAGCTTGAATCACTGCATCCTTTTAATTGTGTTGCCTCTTTAGCACTATGGTAAAATTGCTTATGGCTCCCAGCAAAGAACCATCCACACAGAGCATGCTAAGCTGTCTCAGTAAAGTCCAGCAATGTAGCTGCAACTGCCATTGATGGGGGGTTTAAGCTAAATCCCAGGACTATGCAGAGACGCTTCGGCCCTTACCTTCCACTAGCTGTAGCAGAGGATCAGATGAGAGAGCAAAGGATAGTGATTGCTTAAATGGTTCCAATCTGATTTGCAAAAATTTACCCACTAACACCTTCACAGTCACTGGAAGTGAAAATCTAATGTACAACTGCTGTTAGAGCCATGAACAGTATGAACCAGCATGCCGCTGTTCATGGTGTGCCCACAGATACTGCACAGCCATGTCCTTAATGACAGCTGGGTGGGGTTTTTTCTTGGTTAGGGGAGACTGCTAGCAAACCAAACAAGAAACAAAACAAACCAAAACAAGCTGCCTATGGTAAGTGATGACGTGGTGGTGGTGGCGCAGTCCTCATGTTTTTTCTGTTGTTAAGCTGGTCCAGCAACAATGCTTTTTGCTTGGTGCTGGGTTGGAAATGCGCACAGTGGCTCCACATCATGGAATTATAGAATGGTTTGGGTTGGAAGGGACCTTAAAGCTCTCATCGAGTTTCAACCCCTGTGCTATAGGCAGGGACACCTTCCACTAGACCAGGTTGCTCCAAGCTGTGTCCAGCCTAGCCTTGAACACGGTCAGGGATGGCACAGCCACAGCTTCTCTGGGCAATCTGTGCCAGGGCCTCACCACCCTCACAGGGAAGAATTTCTTCCTAATTTCTAATCTAAATCTACCCTCTACATGAGGCCATCAGGAACATTAACAGGCACCTGTGAGGGAAAACCGGTGATAAGCCGGGTGGTGCTTTTCCTAACAAAAAGTCTGATGTCAAGCCACCAAATGGTGACTAAACCCAGCCCTGCTCCATGCCTTGGGGCTGGAGCCGAAGGCCATCGTCCCCGACATTGCTGCCTGAGGGCTAGCTTAGGCACCCCTCCTCTGGCGGTCCCAGGGAGGAGAGCCCCGCTCCTTCGCTCTCCTTTTTTCATGGCTCTCGATCAAATCAAGCTTCGCTCCTTCCTCGCGTTTCGCCTCCCCGCGGTGCAGCAGCCCCGCTAACACAGTACTTGCTCAGGCTATACCGCCATAGCGACCAGGCGCCCGCGCCGCCGCGGCCGAGCCGGCAGGGGGTGGTGTGGCTCAGAGAGATGCCCCTCCGCCCGCCGACATGGCGGCCTTTCCGCGCCACCGCCGCTTCCTGGGCGGCTTCGTGTGCGGGGCCGCAGCGGGCGCCGCTGCGTCGGGCTGGGCTGCGTGGCGGCTCCTCCGCAGCCAGAGCCAGGGGGAGCCGGGTCCCGGGACAGTCCTGCTGGAGGGTAAGAGCCGCGGGCTGAGGGGAGGCCGGGCGCGGCGGCTCCGTGGCTCTGCGGAGTGGGAGCGGCAGTGGCTCAGCGCGGCCCCCACAGTCTCTAAACCCGCTCCCTCAGAGGTGTTTTCTCCCAGCTGCGTCCATCCCAAGAGTCCCGGGAGGGCCGGGAGCTCCCCTTGTACGTGCATCGGGCTGGGGGGGAGAGGGAAGGTTATTTGAGGATGCCGGGCTGTAATTTGAATTAAAAATTCAGCTTCCCCGCGCTACAGCTGCTCACACTGAAACGTTAGTGCCATCGAGGATAGGCGGCTTGTGCTGCTGCCGCGATGGCTGCGAACGTCCCGTGTTGCAGTGGAGAGCAGTTGTTCTGTGTGATCTGGTAACGTCCTCGTAGCATACACACGCATAGATATAGATATACATATGTTTATTTTTAAACACACAGTTCGTGTCAGGCCGTAACTGAGATTTAGCTGTTGCTTGCCCTGGGGAGATGAGTCCAGCATGGGTGATGGCTGTTCACCTGGGAGGGGGGGAGCAGGGGAGCTACTTTGGGGCACTGGGGCCTGGTGGGAATGAATGTTTTTTTCTGCAGCCTGAAGGTTTTAAAGTACTGGGAGTTTCGGAAAGCACAGGAAGAATGGCTCTAAAAACGTGAGTTTCTGTTGAACAGATGTCTGCAGGATGAGGAAGTCAGTAGAACAGATGTAAACATTCCTCCATGAGAGAAAAATATTACTTGCAACCATCTCCAAGTGAAGTTTTCATTAATTCAGCAGAACGTAAGCATTCCCAGTGAAGGCAGGGTTCATGCTTGTGCTCAACTTGTATAGTTCAGTTTGTGAGGAGGAGTGCAGTTTCCAGCTCCAAAGGGTGAAATGTCTGTGTGGATCTCCTGTGTCTGTAATTCCTTATTGCCTGTTCTGTCTCTAAATACCTTCTCTTATGGAGGCAAGCCCAGAGCAGTTTCTAGGTGTATGAGCGTTAGAATGGGTGAGTTAGACTTACAGCTGAGATCCTCATGTAAAGACATGACAAAGAGCACAAGTTTTTTAGTAGAAGAGAGCTTCACTGGATAGCTCTCTTTATATTTTTTTAAGTCTTAATTGTGGCAGTAGCCTCAAGTAGTACCCTATACAGTATGTTTACATTCACTGAAATGCTTTTCTTACTGGTTTCTTTCTGATCACAATTCACCTGTGGTTGGTTTCCTGTTTATTTTTCTCCTTAGAACCAGTAGAAGAGTCTTTACTGGAAAAGTATGGATTCCCTGAAGCTGGAACAGAGACCAGATGCTACACAAATCATGCACTATCTTATGACCAAGCAAAAAGGGTGCCCAGATGGGTGATTGAACATATTTCAAAACAGAAGATGCTGGGTATGTAGGTATTTATTTAGTTGCCTTTATATGACATTTAGAATGGGCTTTGCTGCTCAAAGAAGGTATTCCCTGGAGCAGGCAGGGAGAAAAAATCCCACGGTGATCTCTAGGTATGGATTTTTCCATGGATTCACAATCCCACTGAAGGCAGCAGGCTTCTGGGTAGGTGTCAGCATCACAACAGGTTTAAGGCTGATGTTGCCAGTGATTTAAGAGATCTGTCACTGCAGTTTGGCAAGATTCTTCAGTATTCTTTCTCTTGTTGGGACTAGTCTGGTATTGAGCATACAATGTCATGAAGCCTGCAAAATACACTTGGGCCAGTGGGTTGAGTATGAAAGGGAGGAATGAAGAACTATAACTACCTTCCGTGAGAAATTTCTGTTATGAGCAGTCCTTAAGCACCAGATCAATATAGCTGTGTCACTGTGAGCACTCAAGTCATGCTGCAGGAGGGAATCTTAGCATATGTCTTTGAAACATGAATGGAGAAAAAATGAAACACTGAAAATTAAATTTTCCATACCTGATTCAGACCTGCAAAGTTCAGTATTACTGCTCAAGCACATAAAAATTGCTCTTGCTTCCTTAGCTGAAGTGGCTCTGTGGCCCAGTTTATGTCAGTTTACACAGTGCTCCTTATGTGTGAAGGCTTGTGAAGTGGCCAGAATGTTTAATCTGCAGAACTTTGAGGTTTGCTCAGAATGAGAAGAAAAGATGGATGCCTATTTGTGAGATAAAAATGGAGCGAAGGGTATCAACAGTTGTAATTGTTCAAAGCTAGATAGGGCATTCAGTACCGACTGCAGCCATTATTTCCTTTGATGCAGTTCTGTTGTATTTTCTGATGTTTGTTGTCTAATACGCTCTCCCCCGTTCTTTAAGCAAGACAGAAGCTCAGTGATTTTTTTCTGTCAACAGTGAATGAAGTACATGTAGTATACAGTCGTTGTAAATTAAGTTTATAGCATTAGTTCAGCTTTTGTAAAGCAAATTATTAGTAATGGAGATAACTGTATAATTGTAAAATGTTTTATGAACGCAGTAGCCCTCTAAATATATCTTAATCACTGTCTTCAAATTACCTTTCAAAATTAAAAGCGTGATCCTGAAAATATTTACAACCAACTCCTAAGTAGCATCACTGATTCCACTTCTGAGAAGAAAGCAGTAATTCCAGGCTTACTTTCAAGTGGGTCTTAACAGCCAAAATGTTTAAATATTTTCCAAATTATCAGATACAACTAATCTGCAAATTGAAATTTTACATCTTGATGCATTCAGCTCCAGCTTATGCCTGATAGCTACCATAATGGTGATTTGTTGCTGTTCAGAGAAGGTCACAAAAGCCATCCATGTCTTAGAGTTTTGACAGGATGTGCTGTAAAAAGCCATATTTTATCGGTAAGAGATTAAATGTTTAAAAACATACATGTAAATTAGGTGTACCAAACTGGTTACGGAAGTAATTAACCATTTTTATCAAGACAGTGAGTGGAGTATAGATGATATGTTTTTCCACTTTTCAAGTTAATTGATAAGTTACACTTTGTCTTAAATACTGAAATTAAATAGTTTTTTTTAAAATAAGAAATCTGTTGTTTTGCATCCTGATACACTTGTCAGTGTTGCGCCCGAAGCATCAATCCTGTCTTGAAGTGTCACATGCTTTACCAGAAAAGTGAAGCTCCTTCCTTCTACCTGCGCTGCATAAAGGTTCTCTGACCGCTGCTCTGTTTTGACATTACCTACATGGACATACAGACTGATGGTCCTGATTTTTTCAGAGTTGCCAAGTGGAGAGCATGTACCACACTTTGTTCTCATTATGTAGCACAGGGAAGCATAGGGTGCGTATGTGCTCAGTAGCAATATTGATGTGACAAAAAAAAAGCCAGAGTGGGTGCAGTTTCTGTGTGTATGCACAGTCAGCTACAGAAGAAAGAATAATTTTAACAACTAGCAGTGATCACTATTGAAAATTGCCCTTCATGTTGTTGCAACAGGAAATGCTTTATAAAATGTCAAGTCCAAGGAAAATTCTCTCTTGTGTGTACTGATTCATGCTTGAATGGAAAGAGACTACATAATGGTCCTGTGAAATTATGCCTAAGGTGACACCTTGAATTTTATTTAAAAAAAATCAGTATGCTGTATATACTTTGAATTATTTTATCATTTGGGAAGAAAAAAATGTGCACAATAGTGATGGTGCTCTAAGCCAGTTATTTTTCAGCTGCGTACTGTGCCACTGCCTGTGTGGAGCCATTGCACAGGCGCAGCTGAGTCAGCCTTTACAGCCTTTAAGCACCTTCCTTAACCGTCGAAGATCTTGGGCCCCAGGCCATTCCTCAAGAAAGGTGGTGCCTAATTGGAGGTTGTCAGTGCCAGAATAATTCATGCAAGTCTTGTCTGGCCGTCACTTTCCCAAGGAAGCAGTTAGTGTTTGTAAAGGAGTCCTCTCAACGTTGCAGCCCACTTGGAGTACTTCTACAAGGAGCTGACTGGGAGTTTACACACTGCCAGTGCACAAATACAGGTGAATGGTCAGTAAACCTGGGAAGAAAGCACAGGCTCTCCAGCAAAGACAGAGGCTTAGAATGGGCTGCTACCTCTGCAACAGTTAGGTTAGCTCCCCCTGCAAGCATCTCCCCAAATGTTTTTCTCTACCAGAAGAATTTAAGTCTAGGCATTTTTGTGCATGATTCCTAAATGTCTGGAAGGGCAGTAGGGGAATCTTGGGAAGGAACGTGAAAGCTCTACACTTATTTCTGTGCCTGTGAAGATCGAATGACTTAAGATTTTCTCCTGAATGGGTTTAGTATTTTACCAGGTGTAACTTTAGCAATATGCACCCATTTTACTTCCAGGCTAGACTGGAAGAAATACAAGAAGAAACACTTGTAGTGGCTGAAACATAAAAGTGGGAATCTGTTTGGTGAAGATGTATGTGTCTTCATTGCCCGAAAAAGTGAATCTATACTGGTTTATATCTGTAGCAGCCTTTTCTTTCATATTTATCTGCATTTATGATAAGGTTAAAGTATTTTCGTTTTGTTTTTTTTTTTTCTCTGTAAATCAGAAGGCATGTTAGAATTTCTAGTGTGTAGTGAGGAAGAATTTAGGACTGGAGCATAGATACATAAGCAGAATTATTCCTTTTTTATGGTTGAGGAGGAAAATACCCCATTTAGCTCAATGTGTTGAATCCTTAAGCATGGGTCATTTGGCAAGGTATGACAGAGCCAGTTCTTTTTGTGTGGTATGATGTTGTTATGATAACCTAACAATTTAGCATATTATTCTTCAGGCAATGCAGACCGAAGGCACTGTAAATTCAGGCCAGATCCTAACATCCCGCTAATGTTTAGTGCTGTCAATGAAGACTACCTTGGGAGTGGATGGTCACGAGGACACATGGCACCCGCAGGAGATAACAAATTTTCGACAGTAGGATATTTTTTTCGTTCTTCCTAATTTGTGTTTATCAGTCAGAAAGGATCTAAAGGCCCTTAAAAGTGATGTGTGATGTTCTTTTGCAGTCTGTTTTGAATTGGAACATGATCTCATTATTGATGCACAGACCTGGACTTGGAGTTACAAGGTCTGTCCCTGACTGAGCACTGAAGGATGCTCTCACAGACTGCTTCAGGTTTCTAAATCAGGTGCATCCTGTGGTGACATACCTCTCTTCAGTAAACCACACCTAGATTAGCTTGTTTGTCAGAGATGATGTGAGTATATCTTGTATAGTATAGTGTTAAACAAGTCTTCTCAATTTCTTGTGTGTCACATTGTCTGTAAAATGAAGGTGATAACCTTCACCAAACAAACCTCGAAAGTGTCTTCTGAAGCTTGGTTAAAGGGAGACAGAGAACGATGACTTCATTCTGGCCAGCAGGTGCTGAGATGCTTAAGGCTAGATTGGGCAAAGCAAAGATGCTGTTAAGTACTGTTCTGTATTGGCAGGGGGATTGCCTGGATGATTTAAAAGGCTTTTTTCTTTCTGACAGTATGTATGAGGTAAATTAGACCCTTCTTTTGCCATAGTTCTTTTACTCTGTAAAATGTCTTCACCTGTCATTTATTTGAGCTGTAAGAAAGCATGCCCTAATGCCTTGGCCGACTAACAAAGCAGCCTTGGATTTATTGGATCGTCTTGTGGAATGTGCCTAATGCAGCGATTTGTCAGTTAAGAGGCAGTTTGAATTTGTATTTCTGCCAGGCAGAACAGTATGCAGTGGGGCAGAGTGGCAGCACAGTGGCATGTGGTGGAGGAAAGAACAGTTGTTTTATTTCTACTAAAAGTGTCTTTGTGGTTATTTATGTGTGGTATCTGGGGGGGGTTTGCTGGTAAGCTACTTGTGCAGAGAGATCCTGAACCTGACTTGAAATGCAGTGAGTTGATAAAATCTTCCACAGTTTAATTAGTGCAGGTAGTGTTTGCTCATTATCCTAAGGAGTTCTGTCAGCTGCTTCCCTTTGAAGTAGTGTGTGACGAATATTGACAAGTCCAGGACCTGTGAAGATTCTGGGTTAAGTTTTTCTCCTGTATTTGCCTGCTTGTGCAGAGTTCTTCAGCTCCAGGTCCTTCACATTTGGAGATATATGGGCTTCTGTTCAGAGTGGTTTATGACACTTTTTAAAGATAAAATTAAGCAGATGTGTAGATGTTTGACCATTATGGTCTCATAAATCATTTAATTGCCTGCATGTTATGGATTTGTAAAATGTTAATGAATATTTTTAATAAAACCATTTTTTGGAAGGAAAAAGCTTGCCATTAGGCAGTCAAATAAAGGGAAAACATGGATGAAAGCATTCTTCCCATTCAGAAAGAAGACAGTACAAAACTGACATTTGGTGACATAGTAATTCCTGAACTGGATATTCTTGTGCTATGTTTCTGTAAAAAAGAATTTTAAAAATCACTTACATTTTGCATCACCTCAGTTATTCAGTCTTAATCCAAAATAATTTTGTAGGTGTTCTGACTTAGCTTTTATCTGTTCTTTTCTGTTGATAAAATGAAGACTAAACTAAAAATGTATCTTGATCCAAAATTTTCTAAAATGTGTGTTTAGCTTGTAAATGTTTCAGTGAAATTGTATTCTTTCTTTTCTCTATGCAGAGAGCTATGGCTGAAACATTTTATCTGTCTAACATCGTGCCTCAGAATTACGAAAATAATGCTGGATTTTGGAACAGGTGAGAAACTACTTGTAAGTAAACTATGTGAAAAATATCAGGCAGTGGCATAAATAAGAAGTTTTATATTTATAAAGCTTCTTTACATCCAAGTATTCTGGTGCTTTTTATAGGCTATCTGTACAGACCGTAGGAACTTTCTGTGAAATGAAGGGTAGTCCTCACAGTGCAAGAACAGTATAACGACTGCTTTAGTTCTTTATTCAGTCAAACTGCAGAGGACCTTTATTTAGAATAGATAAAATTGCTTCTTCTGGCTGATGTAGATAAAGGTACCAGGCTTAACATCTCTGCCCTTAAGGAAAATATAGTAGAAGCAAGGAGAGGGTTTAGATCTTGCTTTAACATCTCTTCCTCAAAAAAGCACTTGCAGTGTGCTAGTATTCACATCTCTGTGTGTGGACACTGGTTCACTTTGAATTGGACAACTGAGTGCTTCCCACCGAGTTGTGACTACTTCAGGTCTAGGGCATTTCTTCAGGTTCTGGCTTCAAGCAGCAGTCAGGCACGTTCTCTGTCATTTGTGAGTGCTGGCTGGATTGGTTTGGAGGAAAAGTGAGTGGTTGATAAATTTAAACTTTCTTCACATAGGATTTTTATTCTTTCATTCCTTTGGGCACAGAAGAACATTAATAAAAGTACCATTCATTTAGTGTTTCTTGCATAGGACTTATACAATGTTAAGACTCAGAAACAGGAGGGAAAAATGATGAAATTCACAGTGTTTGCTCAAAGGAAGGGTAGCAAAATTACATACAGCATTTTACTAAAAGCCTACAAGAAAATGTATCATGCAACTGCACACTGCTTTCCAGTTTTACAAGGATGCATATAAAATCATATGAGGCACTCAGTAAGGTTGTACTGTTTTATAGACAAATAAAATGCTATAACATTTTAGGGTTTTTTTGCATTGTTTTAATGCCTCATGTATGTGTGTATAAAATTTCCTTATATCAGAGCTAGGTATTTGTACCAGTTCAAGGTTGGAAATCCTCTTTATTTCACTTGAGCAGGATCTCTGCCTAATTATGAAATCATGGGGAGTATTTGACAATTTTCCTTGGCACTACCACCCCCTAATTGAAGCAGCTATTACCACTTTCTCCCAACCTCAGAACTCTGTTCCCACAGTTTAAGTACATGAGCAAGGTGTTGGTGCCACTTGTTTGTCAGTTGTTTGTTTAATGATGTTTTTGAAGTTTACTATGTTTCATATGTGTTGCATGGCTTCCTGGCCTCAGAGTTGTCTTCTTTTCTCTTTTTTTAATTGCTTGCTTCTTGAATTGTCTTCTGAGGTGCAGGTAGACAATACAGCTTAGTCAGTTTAGCAATCTTTTTTAAGTGGTGTTCACCCTCCAGCTGTGTGTTCTTGCTGCTTTCCCAGTTCCAGCGCTGGTACTAGCCAAACTGCAGTAAGTCAGTTCCGTTTGCTAACCCAGTTAAACTGATCTGCATTTTGGTTTATGTGGTCATGTTTCTGATGAATTAGAAAATGGGACCAACTGGTGAGATGAGTGCTCTATAGAACCAACATGGAAGATGGAGGAGGGCTGTTCAGCTGGTGCAGATGAGGGGAGCAGTAGGAAAGCGGGGATCAGGACTGCATCTTTCAGCAAGCTATTAGATAGTATGCTGTTAGATTAGTTCGGTGGTGCGGTCTAACTGCACCTTAGTATTTATTCCTCATTCTCTTCCCACCTACATGCATACTTTTTTCTCTCTTGATGTTGAACTACCATTTCCTGTCTCGTTTTGAAAGCGGTTTCGTGGTTGCTGTAACCTGATCTCTGTCGCTGCTGTTTGCTCACTAGTTGAATTTATTCCCATTCTTTCCTTGTGCCAGGCAGTGTTTGTATTGCCATGCTGTGAAACAGCCTGAGGAGCTGAGCTGCTTAGAAACAAAGCTGATGATGGCAGGAGAAAAAATAGCTTTTGGTCAGTGTTTTGGTGTATCCCATGAAGAAAGGGCTCATTCCTGCTAATTCTGATGTGTGTGCGCTGATTCAACTCACTAACCCAGCCCAAAAAAAAAGAAAACAAAAGACTGGTTTTGTTCAGGATTATTGACAAATGAGGAGTACTTCAGGTGGCCCAAGGGGGAATTATGAGGAACAGGGATGAGACAGAGGAGGAGGTGAAACTTCCTCATTCAGAGGCAGCCAGATTAGCTGGACTGATCGTCACATGTTCTGTTCTGTTTGTCCATTTGATTGAAGTGCAACTCTATAACTAAAGTTAGTCTTTCTGGAGTTACCACTTTATTTTCAAACAGTTTTGTACTAAAAAAACAAGTAAGTAGACTTGGTGGGAATGGCACACAGAAGCTTTCCTAAGTATGCTGAGCTATGGAAAGAGTAGTCTGTTGCAGGACATTGATTCCTTGGGGAAGAGCGTACAAATCCAGTAATGCAATAGATGTTTTGAAGCAAGTACGCCACAAACAGCTGTTTAAAACAAGTATTTTACTAATCCTGAGTGACCATCAACAGTATCTTTCTAGTGTGAAGTGTGGGAGTAAGGCGTAGTAAGTAGAGAACTTGTATTGTCAAGACAGGTGGTAAGGCTACAGAAAACATTTTCAATAACACAAGCATATCTGTAAGTAAGTGAAACTGGACAAGTATGACTTGGACCTGTGTTTCAGCTTCATTGGCTTGTGAGACAGTCACGTGAGTTTGCAAAAATGCTTCCAAACCATCAGGAATTCATCTTGCCCTTCACAGTATGTTTCAGAGATTATGATGGTAAGTTTTCCCAGCTGACTTTACCCTCTCTGACAAATATATTCCAGAATGGAAATGTATTGTCGGGAACTGACAGAGAGATTTGAGGATGTTTGGGTAGTTTCTGGACCTCTGACCTTGCCTCAAACAAATGATGATGGAAAGAAGAGTGTTACTTACCAGGTATGTATCTGTGTGGCTGAGTTAACAGTACAGTGACATATATTTATTTAATTATTTAAAATTGATCCTGTAGCTTGATAAAACAGGGTTATACATCCTAGTGCATACAAAATGTACTAAATGGCCAATACTAGTGGGAACAACTTCAGTAGAGCTGTTGTACCCTGCCTACACATGAAAAAGTACAATTTTGAAATAATTTTTTTTTTACTTACAAAGATTTATTAAATGTCTGTTCAGTCTGCAGTAAAACTGTTTTCTAATTTCAGTAATACATAACAGTATTCAAGCAGAGTGGGCTTCGCTGATGGGTAGTCATCCATTCAATCATTTATTGATATATTTTAGAAGCAGTGCAATACAGAGGTAGTGTGGGTTTGTCAGAACTGTGTTGGAATGCCTATGCTCCATTACTTTCAAAAGCAGTTGTTTACTGAAAGGTTTCATTCAAGTTCAGTGGGTTTTAGGTGAATGCAGTATAATCACTGGTCCATGTTACTGATTCCTACCTCCCCCCTCCTCCCCTTCTTTTAGTCACCTTTTTTTATTACATGCTTAAAGTGTTCTGACGATTTTGAAGTGCACAGTCTGTAGAAACTGTCACTGATAGACAAAAGATAGGCCATCAAGTTGAGAGATTAATTTATTATTGTTTATCCTGTCTTACTCTTTGTAAGCAAGTGTTCAGACATCTGTAGGATTTGAGCATAGTAAGGTATTCAAGGAATGAGTCTTGCCTTCTGCCCCTGCTGTAATGAGATATTATTGCTGTTTTCAGTTGCTAAATGAAAGGTAGCATAATGCACATAATAAATGCTGTATTTTGTGCCTCTTGAAAAAACACTTTTCCTTGAAAATAAGTGCTTGGATCAACTGCAGCTTCAGCTCTTGAGTGATTCAGCTGTCCAACTAGTTCTCTGAGGAGCAATGAGTGTGCTCGCTATAACAAGTTCCTATTTCAGAGGTATATGAGAGAGACAAACAAGAGAGATGTTAGGCTTTCAACACTGCCTTGTTTAGCTATAAGATATAGGCATTATTTTTCCGTTATAAATACACAGCTGATTTCCATTTGATTGAACTTGGAACTCTGTCATGAAATAATGTAATTTTTCTCTTCACTTTTACCATTTTATTTCTTTAAAAACTGTCCCTTATGTCCCCACCTGCACATGGCTATAATCTTGCCTGTGATGCAATTACAGCCTTGGTTTTGGGTTTGTCATTTTTTTTTTTTCAGTCATGTCATGCATATGAAAATGCAGCCAGATAATAATTTATCCTTTTCATGTTCACTGGCAGTTTCAAACTTCAGCTCTCACCACATCTTTGTGAGGAAGGTGGCAACTGTGCTTGTTTTCAAGTGCTTAAATAAGTTGTGGTTAAGAGATACAATAAGTTGGCAGCAAAGCCATCTTTAGACTGGCAATGGTTCTTTGCCATCCAAGAAAGAGTGCTGACTTGGCTACTGCCCATTATATTTTCCAGTCCTTTTCCGTGTCTGCTAGTGCTGATGACTGTTGCATCCTTCCACATGATGCTTAATTACCCAATTCAATAGAAAACCATCCATACTGGACTCTTTATTTACTTACTGGGCTTGTTTTTTACTGCTGTAGAAAGATAAAGGAGCACACAGAGCAGTCCAGTGCTTACTGGTGACAGCATGAGATATGTCCAAAAGCACAAAGCTAGGAGCAGGATGAAGATATTCCCTTTCAACAGTCTTCTGCCGGACGTTTGGCTTACTGTCATGCAGGATGGCACCATAGAGTTCACCAGGCTTGCACATAGCTTGCTGGAGATTGCCTCCTTGCAGCTGTCAGGATATTGCATTTTCTTTTTTGTCTCTAAAGGTATATATTCATCTTACATAGCAGAGAATTAAAAATCCTGAGCTGAGTTGGACATTTTATAGCTGGAAATTATTTTCCAGGAAGCAGTTGAGTCATCTGTCAACTGCACCTATCAACTGCTTCACTTTAATCTTGGTCACCTATTCCTAGTTTTTTTCTCTAGAGAAAGTGTTTACTTAGAAGAGAAGGATTACATTTTCTGGAAGATGATTGTTGCTCTGCATTTAGTTTTTGAAATGTAAATTTTAGTATTCCACAGGGAAAAATAATAGCAGGCACTTCATCTTACTACCTTTATTCAAAATAACTTGATACTGGGGTACGGTGATGGAATAATAGGCACAAAATATCCAGGCTGCTTTGATTATCATATCATTCTGTACTTGGCTGTTGCCAAGATGTCTTCATCATCTTTGGCTTTGATGACAACTCTGGTGTTTTTAACGAGTGTTTTATCAGTTTCAGTCTTAATATAAACTAAGAAGTGAAGTTCAGTGTGAGATTGTAAACAGTGGGATGATGGTATTCAGGTTTTCATTTTACCATTTGGCCACGTCCTTTACTTGGCTTCCTATGGTGAGATTCGCTATGTAAACTAATTTTTATTTCAGTACAGTTAATGCTGTCTATAGGTGGGAAGAATAAAATGTTGGTTTTCTTTGGGGCTATTTCCTTTGTTTAAAATTTTAAATTATTTTATTTAGGTCCTCTCTAGCAACACTCCTAAGTGTAAATAAATGCAGATTGAGAATTGTTTTACTATTTTGAAATCTCTTTATGGCATAAGGTTTTGTGCTTGCCATTGCCCTTTGGGGAGAGAGACTTCAGAATAGACTGGTGTGTTGGGTTTGAGTTGTTGGGTTTTTTATTCCTTCTTACATCAACACGACACTTAGAAGAGGGAACACTGGCTGGAGCGAAGTTCTTTTCAAACAGGTACCTTGGCTATAATTGCAGTCAGTGCTGTTGATTTTGGTAGTCTGGGATTGTGCCCCTAAACCATGAACACAAAGAACTGGCGGCTGAATGAGAAGGGAAGGTGGTACTTAGTTGTCTTTCAGAGTGAATTCTGCTAGGTTCAAAAAATGAAAGGCTTTTAGTCTTCATTGTTTGGGCTTATGAAGCTGATGTGAGAAGGTGTCCTTTTTCTTTGTATGTGCTGTTTAAGGAGAAGTGCTATAGTATACGCAGTAGTGCTGAAACTCACAACCTGTAATCTGGCTATGTGACTGTTAAGGCTGAGCTTCCTTCTAGTGTCTTCCTTCTTCTCTGAGACTAGAACTGTGGAAAAAAAGAAAACGCCCAAGTAGTATAGTGAATGTGTCTGCATTGATTTGTTTCAGATCCTCTTTTTAATCTGTTTCCTTGTTTTTGTCCAAAGGAGTGGTGAAGTGTGTATCCATGGCTTTACAGGCTGGCGTTTTTCACATCAGACATCCAAAAAGTTTATTTTTAGATCACTATGGAGGAAAAATAGAGCATTGGTCATGGCATTGTTCCCAGTTCCTGCTTGGACTCTGGTACCATTTGCTGTTTAATTCCAGAAAGGGAATTAACCTTGAACCCCTTAGATGCCAGTGTTCTGTCTGTTGGCTGAACTTGCTGTATCCTCAGATATGTTCTGTCATTTCATCCATCTCCAGCAGAGGCTTTTATTGCAAAGAGGAGATTGAGGACCATGCTTGAAAAACATATCTGAAAAACATATTTTGAGAATATATATAAAATAGAATGCCAACAGGAAAAATCTGTCCTCTGTCACTGAAGAGGCAGATGCAGAATTTTCATCTTTGTCTGGATCAAATCAAAATGACGTTGCCTTGTTTTATACATTGCTCTTCTCCACTGACTGTCACTTTAGTGATTTTCCTCTGTCAGCAGATTGGGAGTTTGAAATACGAATTTTGCAATAATTCTACTGTATCATGCATGATGCTTCACACTTCTTATTCCCAATGCCATCCTAGTAAACAATAATTCAAGAGTTGACTGTGGCTGGTGAACAAAAGCACAGTGTAGATAGTATTTTGTTTGTTATTTGAAGTATACATTTTTAGGTACTTTTTAGTCTATACTAAAAATACAAAGCTTATACTGGAATTATGTTTCCTGTTTAATTTTCAAAATTGAATTACGAGCCTGGGCCAGAGACATACATTAACTGTACCAGAAGATATACTTACTTGTCATCTAGTTCTGCAGTTGCACCGCTCAAGTAGAAGATGGTACTTTATGGTTTTACCCAGTCAAATTTCAGAAGTAGTAGAGATTTTATCCTAGCCAAGATACTATATGGAAAGGAATTTTTGCTAATGGAGGTAAACCTGGGGACTGACTATTTGCTGACTGCTCCAAATGGGCTTAGGGCCATGGAGACAACTAGTAAGATTTCAGTCTGTTACATATGTCTCATGAAACTTAACATACAAAGGACTAGGTCTTAGATCAGCTGGTATAAACGGCTAGAGCTCTGTCAGCCCTAAATTTAGACATGATGTGCAAATGAAAATAATAGATGCTGGGTTAAGATTGGAGTAGAAGAGACACCAAAGCATAGATTTATGAGGTTGCTTTTATTTAGCACCATACCCATCCCAAAGGTCCTTTCATTATAGGAAGCGTGGTAATAGAGACTGTAGTGAATTCAGTGGTAAGAAACCTAAATGTCTTCTGTAGATGCAGTAGCCTGTAAAAATCAAACCAATCAAAACCAGCCAGCCAAACAAAAAACCCCAAATAAACCAAAAACAGGGGCTAGGGTTTCTGGTTTTTAAGGCTATAACTATGTATTTAGGCACAGCATTTTTTTTTTTTACCATGTCTTCATTTCTTTTGGGGTTGGGTTTTCCTTTCCTTTCTTTTTAGTATTTCCAAATGATTTGGTAATAGCAGTCAGACCAATTACAACAAATTAAATTCTCTTGAAGTACATGCATTTGCATTTTGGAGTGCTTGGCTGTGCAGTGTTGCAGATTGTTACTGTGCTTTTTATCTGTAGTAGTTTCTAGTTTTTGTATTGCTAGATCTGCCTCAGTTCTTAGTGCCATCTGACAGAGTTCTCTCAAATATTCGGGAGAAAACACTATCGACAGAATCAGTGCTGCGTAACACATCTGAAAGGAAATGGAGTGAAGGCAGTTAAAATTGTCACAATAATCAAGTAAACAAAATTATGCTGATAGCAAAGGGAATTTTTTATACTGCCAGAAGGTCTGGTTTTGTACAAAATTTAGTATCAAATTATAATAAAAGCTCTGGATTGTCAAACCTGGTGTCATATCAGCAGGAATTATATTATCTGTAATAACACATCTGATGGATCTGGTCAGTGTCATACCTAAAGTTACAGCTAAAACAAAACAAATGCCTGTTCAGAGAAAGTCTTATTTTGGGTGAGAGGAATGATGTACTTGAATTCTGTTCATCAAGAAATGTGACAGAAGCCTTAATTTTGTTACTGCAAAATGTGGGTGGAAGTACACATCGAGAGTTGTGTGTGTGCGTGTTTTCAGTCAAGTTGTGGTTTCCAGTATGGTTTAGTTCTAAACTGGTTATTATACAGAAAGAGTTAAGAAACAGTTACTGGATTGTAGAAGGAATTTCTGGAGCTATCATTTTAATTTATTTGATGATGGTACCCTCTGATGCAAGGACTCTTCAGTGTGTGCTAGCATTTAAGGCATGATTGCATGTGATTTCTGTTTACAGGGTTCTAGGAGAATCTCAGATAATTGCCAATCCAGAGCTGGCACTCCCTGATGAGAGGCTAGTCCCTTCTGCTAATTCTCTTCATGGGTGATTTTCATTTTCTAGTCACTAGGTGGCAAACGACTACTTTTAGATTCGTGATTCCTTCCTTTTAGAAGAAGGTAATTTTCTTACCCCTCTGAGAAGCTGTAACAGGTCCAGTATAAAATGAAACTATGGTTTACATTTACGTATGTTTTAAAATTTCTGGTAAGAGTAACAGTATTTTCTTTTAATATAATCTCAAGTGTTCTGCTGTTATACCTGGTGTATTCCTCCTGTGAATGTAAGAATGGAGATTTATTTCTCAGAAACTTCAAACTTTAAGGGACTGTAATTTTTAGGGACTGCTTTGCTTAGTATTTATCTGACTGCTAGCACAAAGGTGACATTAATGTCATGTGCCTCAACTTACCATAGATGCCATTAGCAAATTTCTTCATTATTTATTGTGATACTTAAGCATTCCAAAGATACTTCGAATTTTTCCTTCTTCCAATTTTAAAAACCACGACCAAGAACAGATTTGGCCAAAATTCTGAGGAAAGCCAATCTTAAGACAAATCCTCATCCAGTGACATAGCTGTGAGGCTGAATTTATCAAATCTCACTGTCTTAAGAGTCAGATTCTCTCTGTTTTAAGAAACCATGTTACTTCTTCCCATATCCTTATCTGTTCCTGTGAACTGTTTAAGTTTGTATAACTGCTTACCAACACATTTGTTGTTTTAGCAATACATAATGATCCCTAAATGTCAGGAATTGCATACGTTTTAATGGCCTGTCCTCATAACAGCTGTCCATGATTAATTTGACATAATTGAGGAGTATGACAAATTTATACACGCTTGTAGAATGTCAGTGGCAATGTCAGTAATAATAAAAACCAATAAACACCATGCTGAAAATGGCATTATCATAATGTTGCATTATCAGATGACACCACTTCAGTCACAGGGCTTCTGCCAGCACCAGTGACCAAAGGAAACAAGGGCAAAGCAAAAGTGAAAGGAATAAGCAGACACAAAAAGGTAGAGCAGTGGACATTGTTATGTTGAACTGATACAGACAGCAAAGAGAGGTAGTATCTAAAATTGCACATTGTTTTCCCAGATGGCGATGGGAAAGGAATATATTTAATACAATAAAAAGAAGGCTTTTAGCTGGAGGGCCTTTATTTTTTTTTTTCCTGTTATGAGGCTGTTGAAAATTTGAAAGATTAAGCAAAATTTTATTGCAGTAGCAAAATAGAAGTTTTCAAAGGATTACACAAAAATCTACTTTTTGGCCTGTTGCCAACATGGTGTGAAAGCATGTAGGACATCAGTGATTTTCAACAGGGCATCGCTGTATTTTCTTGCTTGTATTAGGGCATAAGATCTTTTTTGAATCACAGATACTATTTAAAACTGCTGCTCTTCTCCAGCTGGGACAGAGCTGTTTCAGGCATTGATTGCTGAAAGATCATCTGCTGCCTGTGGACAGACTAGCACAAATCAAGTCAACATCTGTGCATGGATAATCTTAACCCATTTTCTCTTCTGTTACAATAGGAGCATATGCTATCTGCCTCTGTTAAGCATGCATTGAGATAAATGGGATGGTGCAGATCAGAATAGTGATTCAGACTGCTGTTAGGTAGGAAAATCCTCTAGGTGGCAATAGGAAATGAATTGTTGAGTTTGATTTTCCTATTTACTGCTTCTGTTGCAAACTTCACTTCTACAGAATCACATCTTCTTTCCCTGGCTGTTGAACTCTGTGTGTGTGTAAACTCTGTAGAAACATTCACCTGCAGCTTCTGTATGTATTCACATAAAAAAGCAAATTGTGGTATATTACAGAGCGTAATGATGGAAATATTATGGCATGCATTCCCTTTTCAACAGAAGTCATTGGATCACACTGGCAGCATGATTCGTTGGTGATGAATCCTCTGCATGGTTCACATAAGTGTTAAACTGCAGAAAAAAACTCTTACATGTTCCTTGTCATGCTTTTTCCTCTGTCAGAGAAATCAGGCACCCTCCTTTGATGTTATTCTCCTCCAGCAGAATTAGCTGGCAATAGATCTTTATGCTCCGTTTTATGTAAGGAAAGGACACTTGTGAACTCTAGCCATTTGGCAGGTTGAAGTTTGTTTTAATCACTTTAACAGTATTAGAACTCAGTGAAGTAATTACTTACAGAAGTAGTGTATTGCTATCCAGAAGACTAGTATAAAGCCTTTGCACTGCTTAAATTTTATTTAAATCCCAAAAAGAGAGATTATGTGGAACTAAATTGGTACCTAAATTACATATATGGCCATTGCATGTATAGTGCTGAGTTGTATTTGGAACTACATTTCTCAAAAGGCCAAACCTTCCTTCATTTGTAACTGGTCCTCTCTTTCTTGCTTTGCTTCTTTCCTTCCATAGGTGAATATACTATGCATAAATGTGCATTATTTTGCATAATATATATATATTTGCATCATATTACATAAGCACAGGGTCTATTTTCCCTTAACACCCACTTCAGGCATTCAGCATTTTCATTTCATACCTAACTAATCCATGTTCAGTTCTATTCATTCCCCAGCCTTTCTATCCACCCACTCAGTTCTCAGGCACAATCCCGTTCCCTCTGCTAGCTCACTCAACACGCATTCACCTGTTTGTTTTACATATGTCATATACCCCCTAATTGGAGGTACTTGTAGCAGCTTCATCTGCGTGTTTACCCTTCCTCTGGTCTTTTATGTGACAGAAGGAGGATGCTGGTATGTGTATGTTTGTGGGAGGTATTGAGAAGGGGAGGGAGCCGAGCTAAGGAGAACCTGGCACATGTACATGTATTTATAGTGGGACAAGGTATGTGAAGAAAGACAAAGTATGCCTGGAAAAGGCAGTGCAGGCCATACTGCACAGGAATGCTGCAAGTCTGGAGGCTAGTGGCCAGGTTGAGCGTGGGGAATGGGGTTTATTATCACTTCTGCCTTCTCTCAGGAGGCTGCAGGTGCAGCTGTGCATAGTCTCTTCCTTCTCTTCTGCCCTGCCCTAGGAGCCTGCAAGGAGTGGGATTGCAGTGCAGATTTTGCAATCCCAGGGGAGAAAAGGAATTCCAGCCTTTTGCTTTCGACAGTATCAGTCACTGGATGTATTTGGTTGAATATGGAAATATGAGCTCCTTCCTGTCCCACTCAGGGCTTTTCTTTCCCTCAGGGAGTTTCTTGGCTGCCTATCCCTCACCCACAATATGTTGCATGTAATCCCCAGTTTGAGTGCCACCTGTCTCAAATATGTTAAGCTCCCAGAAGCATTCATTTTTGCTCTGGGACTCCAACTCAATATCCAGAAGGATATTGACCTGTTAGAGTGAGTCCAGAGGCGGCCACAAATATGATTTGGGGGATGGGGCACCTTTCCTGTGGAGGCAGGGTGAGAGAGTTGGGCTGGAGAAGAGAAGGTTCCAGGGAGAGTTTAGAACAGCTTCTAGTGCCTAAAGGGGGCCTGCAGGAAATCTGGAGAAGGGCATTTTAGAGGGGCATGTAGTAGTAGGACAAGGGGGAATGGCTTTACAATGAAAGACGGTAGTTTTAAGTTAGGTATTAGGAAGAACTTATTCACAATGAGGGTGGTAAGGCACTGGCACAAGTTGCCCAGAGAAGCTGTGGCTGTCCCATCCCTGGCAGTGTTCGACGCCAGCTTGGACAGGGCATTGAGCAACCTGGTGTAGCACAAGGTGTCCCTGCCCACGGCAGGTGGATTGGAATTAGGTGATCCCTTCCAACCCTAACCATTCTGTAATTCTGTGATTTTGTAATTCAGTTTTAATCCACCAGATAGCACAGTGTGTTGATGCATAGTTTTTAGTATATTTTAAAATTATTGGTGCATCAGTCAGTTTTGATTATTTATGCCGTTGAACTGAAGGAGCTGTAACTCTGGTTTCACCCACACTGAATGCTTAATGTAAAGTGCTTTGACACTCAGGAGCTCTAATTTCCCCATCAAGACATCTGTCATTGAAAGGATAAGTAGATTTGCCATAAGGCATTTATTTATTGCTTACCTGTTTCAATGACTGCTAGATGTCTAGGCAGAGCTTTACTTAGGAAAAGGTTGGTGGCATAAGCATGATCATTTTCTAAAAAAACTCCAAAAAAAACCCGCAAATAAAAAATCCACAAAGCAACACAAACACCAAAAAAATGTTTAAACTACAGCAAAGCCCTTAAATAGCCTAGTTTAGAGAAGGGGAGGAAAGTATTCTATAACAAAGAAATCTAAGAGCACGTGTTTGGCAGAGATGGTAGTAGTGTTACTACTAAGTTTTTGTGCAAAACATGAAAAAAACTTTAGTAAAGGCTTCCCTTTCTCCTGAAGGTTTTTTCTCTGATTTTGGTCTAACCAGTAAGATTTAAATGCTGCTCACTTTAAAAACTGGCAAGAGAGACACACATCAAGCACTGAAATATTTCATAACTCAGACTCTTGGAATAGACTGCGTGAACCTTGATTCAGTAGCCACAGGCAAAGTTTAGTTCTAAAAACTCATTTTGTTTTACTGAGTGCTGAATGCTCTCAGAATGAAACATGCAATAGGAAGTGTTTCTTTGGTGACTGAGTTATACTCAATATGTGAATGGACCGAGTATGTCTGACCTGAGTATGAATGGACCGAGTATGTCTGACGCTGGATTAGTTTGTAAAATACTTTCAATTAATGTGATCGGTTTGTGGCAGTGAAATAAATACCTGCTTTCTCTGAAATTGTATTTTCACTATATCTAACAAAAGCTGTCAAAAAATCAAAACAAGCAGTCTGCTTTTATAGGTATTGCAAATACAGAAGATAGTACCAAATTACTGGGAATTTATGTATAAACCAAAATGCCGTTGTAGTTTTGGTAAGGTATCTGAATATTTTTCTTCTGTTGCTATCAAAGTACAAATTTTAGAAGGGTGGTTATAGAGAAGGCACATGCAAAATTCAGATTTTCCATGTATGAGCTTGTTACATTTTGCTAGCATGGCAGATTCAGTTCAGCAGTACTAAAAGAAAAAAAACCCAAACAGAATAGTGCATGCGTGTGCATCACTTTTTCAATATGGGAGAGATTACATTTGTCATCAATAGGTATATTCCCTTGAACTTATTCCTGACGCAGGGTGGGGTGGCTACTGTATACATATGTGTGTGAGCTCTTAACAGGTTTTGTGTGGATTTAGAGTACTGATCCTCCCTTCCTGGTCTTAAGTTACACAGCAGGAAACCCAACATGTACCAGCTCTTTAAGTTGAACCATCGTGAATTTAATGCAAAGCACAGCACTATGAGGACTGCTCAGGAGAAAATTAACTCCATCTTAGCCTGATCCAGTACAAATGCTTTCCACCTCAGCTTCTAGTCTGATAATGTTGCACATGATTTGGTGGGTACTTAATGTGCTGTGGTTCCTTTTCAGAGGTACTAGGATTAGTTTCTTTTTGGGTTTTTTTTCTCCCTCAACTGTTAAGTTCTGTATCTGAAACATAAATTTTGTTTTGACAGGTAATCGGGAAGGATGATGTAGCTGTGCCATCCCACCTATATAAGGTGATCCTTGCCAGGCGGAGCAGAACATCTACAGAGCCCTTGGTGCTGGGGGCATTTGTGGTGCCAAATGATCCCATAGGCTTCAGTCACCAGCTGCCTGAATTCCAAGTAAATATTGAAGATCTGGAAAAAATGTCAGGTTTAGTTTTCTTCCCCCAGGTGGACAAAACCAGAGATGTTAAAAATATCTGTGAGGTGGATACCTGTAAATTGATGGGCTTCAAGGAATTTACGTTGTACATCACTGCTAGAAAAGTGCAGAGTGCCCGTACACTGCACCGGTTGGAGAAAGTCATGGCAGAGTTAAGGGAGGCCGGAATTGAGCCTGATGAATATCTTCTAAAGCTTCACAAGAAGAAGGAAGAAGAACTGCTGCAGGAAAAACAAGTCACAGCTAGAGAGGGGAAAACTGGCTAAGTACTTGTTCAAGAAGATGTTTGGGGTTTTGTACTTTGAAAGGGGAGCTGAAGGCAAACACAAAGACAAGGGCTGTATGAATTATCCTTTTTTGTGTTGTGAAAACAATAAAGAAACATTTGGAAGATGGTGGGTTTGGAGTAATATTCATTCTCATGTAACATGATGCATACACGTGATTTGCTGCAGTACTTGGATGGGGGAAATGAAAGTGACCCCATTCTGGCATGAATAGATTGCTGGACCTCCAGAAAAGGCTTTGCGCTGTTTTCCAAGTGAGATGACTTGGGCTATGTATGGAATCCCTTCTAGGAATATTATAAAAATAGACAGTAGACACCTTGGGAGAACAACTGGAACATGTTTAAATGTAATTCCTCTTGCAAATGTCTGTCAGTATGATACTGTGGAAGCAATGGTACTTTCTGGGGTTTTTTTAAATTAATTTAGAAATATTTAATTTAGCACTCTTTTAATTAGAGACCTGTAAGACATAATGAAATCCCTTACAGTCTTCACATAGTAGTGTTAACCAAAACAGGTTGTCTCTTACCTCTCCTGACCTTGTGTGCTTGGGATATTTTAGCATGTCGGTAGCTGTGAGCTCTTGTCATTTGCAGCAGACTCATTCCATTCATATATAATTCTGCATTTAAAAAAAAGAAACAACAATAGAAGCAGAGTTTGCACAAGTTGCTATCAGGGTCAGTGGGGTCTTCATAAATGGATGTAAGCTTAGTATTTCACTACTAAGTTTGGGTAAATGTGTTTTCTTTGATACTGCTTGATTTGAGAGGTGTATGTTGGTTTCTTTTTGTTTGTGGTTGTCACTCACTGGGTTTTTTTTCCCCAGCATCAGTCTTTGGTATATAAATGTCACAACAAAACTCCTTTCTGAATGCAGAAGATTGACTATAAATGCATTTCCAGTTCTGCTTCAGCAGCAACTGAAGTTGGTCAGATATGCATTGGCTTGAGAGGCTTAATGAAGGGGGTTTTTTTCATTAGTTTTGTACTTTTCTTGTGCGTACGTCTTGAATTACAGACATACTTGAATTTTGGACATAAATTAATATGACTCATATCCTGAGATTTTAAATCTGGAAAGAAAGAGTAAAAACTTTTTAGCATATTTAGAATTTTCTTTTACTGGTAAGACTATGTATATTTGAAGTTGTGTCATACAAACACTTTTAGTAGTTTTAATGTGTGAATTTATAGTTTCCGAGAAGGGTCATGTACTGCCAGGCTGAATCAGGCTGTTTTCATAAAGGATGAATCAGGAGCATTATTTGGATGTTGTGAATCATCAGCTGGATTTTATCAAAACTCTATAGTTTCCTTCATTTCAGAGAAAAAAGCCAGGAGCAGGAATCCTCAGAGGGAATACTGCCTTGGGCCACCAAGCCCCAAAGGTGCCAGTTTTGCATGGCGGGGGTGAACCACCCCTCACCCTGGAGGCCAACTCTTCCTGCAGCTACTGCTGGACTTGCTGCAGCTCCTGCTCCTGGACCATCAACCGGCTCAGCACCTCCTGGCCCTGCTTCAGGGAGGAAGACGACATGGTAGTGCCATGCAAGGCAGGGGTAGATGTCCCCTGGGGATGGACCTGTCTTACTGGGCAAGTGGCCGCTGGCTCTCAGTGCCAGCAGGACATCTGGAGCATGTCTTGAATTTCTCTCCATGCTGCTGACTCATACAACCCAATCTGGGGTGGGGAGCAAGGGGCTCCCCCACATTACACTGAAGCATAACCAGCTGGAGGGGAGGGGTGGGCCTGGCAGCCCCCTCCCAAGCCCCACATGCGACCATTTCCTTCCCTGGCTCCTCTGTCTCTTCACCTTGCCCTCCTCCTGCCTCAACAGGAGTAAGTCCACCTGCTCCTGCAGTTTCTCAAAGCGCTGCAGGAGATTCCCCACCTGCCTGCTGGTGACCCTGGACATGGGGCACACAGCCTGCATCTGCCTGCTCCTGCCCTGTGCTCTTGTAACATGCTAACTTGTACAGAACTGATTTGAAGGATGGCCTCGGCTGCCAGTGGGAATAGCCCGGATGCATCCTGTCATTCTATGATGAAAGAAATATTTCTGATAAACTTATTGTACAAGACAGAACATCCCCCTTACTGACTGAAGTCTGTCTGGAATATGCTGCCTCTGGCCATAAGGTGTGCTCTTGGGGGTAACCGGCTCTGCTTCTGCCAGTGGGAACGTAACTGTGACCCCAATAAAATCCAAAGGCATGCGCTTTGTGGGAAGGCGAATTCCCGCTGCAGTACTGACCCAGCACACTGCCCTGCACAAGGGCTGGCTCAGGCCATCGCCCCACTCATGGAAAGCAGGCAGAGATTTGCTTTTAGGAGGGGAGAAGCAGGGGAGGCCAAGAGGAGCAGTGAAAGGAAAAGAAGCCGAGCTGCCTCCAAACTGCCAGATGTGTAAACAAGTCCAGCTGCAGCTCCAGCCGAGCTACAAACATCCTTGGGAGACTTGCTGCCCTGCTGATTTCCCTTAACGATAGATTATGAGGAGGGCAAATGATGTCAGTTCCAAGCTTTCATTCACGACCCGGGAATGCTCTCTGCAGCATTAGGCAAGCCCAGCACATGCGGGTCTGTCAGCAGCCAAAGCAGCTAATGAAATCAGGGAAAGGGTAAGGCCAGAAAATGTGGAGGCAGGAAGGGAAAGGGTAGAAGAGGCACATCCATGCTTCGTTACCTAGCAGGTTGTGAACTTCAGGAACTCGCCCTCAGCAAGGGAATGTTATATACCATAGGCACAGATTAGTTTGTTGTTCCCTGATGGTTATAGCATCATTTTGCAAACAGGGTCTTAGTAGTAGCACCAGAAACTATTCATAGCTCAAGAATAACACATGGCTCTTGAATGCACTCACTTCACCTCTTATGAAATTTAGTTTTCTATTCTCTTTGGAAAACAATGTAATTTTGGTTTTCACAATTCAAAAAATGCACAAAAAGAACAATTTAAATTCCAACAGGGACAGGTATCTACCAATTCCTCTCAGGGAACCAGACTCACAATAGGTTTTGGTATCCAGCTCTAGATGCAGGACCTGGCAGCAGATGTTCAGCTTTCCAGTGCCTAAGTGACTGTAATACTCTGCTGCTATAATTCTTCACCCAGCTGAGTCCAGAGAGTTTCATGGAGAAAGGTTAGATAAGGCCCTTTAGGAGGAAGCTGCGGAAGGAATCTGTTGTCCTGGTTGTGGCTTTGCAGGCCTGTGCTTACAGGCTTAGTTTACAGCAATTGGACCTCCTGCTTCATGTCAGTCGTTTAAACTGTGCTGTATTTGCCCGCTCTTTATATTCTGTTTATTTCTCACCTTTTTTCTACTATCAACTTTTTCCAGAGCAGAGAGCACTTCCAGTAGCATGTACATGTCTACCCCAGGCACAGCAGAACGATAGAGGAGGAGGAGGAAGAACACTCCTTTGAGACTGCTAGACTTAGCTACCATAAGAGTAGCCAGTAGTGCAAGTGTACTTATTTTAGAAACTGGAGCTAACCCACAGTATCTCAGTCACCAGTGGTACTACCTGCAGGAAAGCAGAACCTGAATTTGACAGCAAATAAATTGGTCTTTTCCAGTCTAGTTCAGTCTATGATTCTACAAACTAAACTTCACTTTGCCTCTTCGGTATTAAACTCATCTTGGGACTTCTTACTTGCAGGAGTATTTGCATGGCTCATTGTGCTTTTCTCCAGAGGTTGGAAGGTAGTCTGGGAGTTAGGCCATGAGGTTGTGGAGCATGCTAGCGATAGAATACCAGAATCAACTAGGTTGGAAGCGACCATTACCCTAGGACTGCCAAGTCCACCTCAAAACCATGTCACTACCTAGCGGTGGTAGGGTTGCAGGGTCTAACACAGGCTCTGTGAAAGGAATAGCAACCTTGTTATCACAGTGCTGCTTCATCATTACTTCAGGATTCTGAAAGTTTCTTTATCTCCACAAAGATGCATGACACTTTTTGCTGTTAGAGAACCTGTGTTCTCAAAGTCTCGCTCTACTCTTGCTTTCTGTCTAAAGTTTGTTATTTCCTGTCTCAACAGGATTAGATCCCAGATGAAGCAAGGAGAGATGAGTAGCAAGGGCATCTAAAACCACTGAATCCAGAACTGCTTTCAAGAAAGCCTTGTTTGCTCGTTTTGCCCTGTTTGCCAGCAGACACCTCCAATGACAGACAACAAGAGAGCTGCCTGAACACACCCCCTCCCCCGGCCAGTTTGCCATTTCCCCCCTACTCATTCCCTGCCCATGTCTCTGCTGCCTGGAGCTGTCCTTGCCAGGAGCTGCTTCTCCGTGCCCAGGTGTCCCCCCAGTCAGTGCTCCCAGAGCCCATCCCACGGGCTGTGTGCTCAGCTCTGCCCAGCAGACCTCTGCCCAGGGGCCCCTCTGGCTGTGCAGGGGTTCAGGAGTCCCTAAGGACTTGGGAACCAGTGTTAATGAGAGCGGGGGTCTCAGTGCCTTCTCCAAGGCAGAAAAAGAAATTCCGAGCTCCCACTTTCCACCCAGCCAACCAAAACTGAAAAAAAATCACAGCACTGAATCCCTCCTTTTAAGGCAAATGCTGCCTCAGTATCTTTCAGAAGGACCCTCTGCCAATATCGACGGTGATGTAGAGCTCTCAGCAGCCCTGACCCGTGTATCACCATGAGAAGAGAAAGAAAGCAGCTGGGTGGTGCTCACCCCTCCACTGAAGGTTGAGCAAAGCAGCAGGCTTGGGCTGGGAACGAGTTTTGGCATGTTAGCCATATGATTCCCCTGCTGTTGCCCTTTCCACCCAAATGCCCATTTGCCACAGCCTTCAGCAGCAACTGAGCATACTCCTCCCACTGCTGCACCGCCTGGCTCCCCCAGCCCCACTTTGGGGCCACAGGCTTCCAAATGGGGCTTGTGCAGGCCAGGGGGAGTGCAGCGACTGTGGGGACACCTC
>JAOEHY010034800.1:5583-23177 GCA_025447955.1 Psilopsiagon aurifrons | reverse complement strand
GCTTTTTTCCCCCCTCCCTCCCTCCCTCCTTGCCAGGGTTCTGCAGTGCTCCAGGCAGCAAGTTGTGAAGCAGGATGGGAAAAAGACGCTGTGTTCCTCCACTTGAGCCCAAGCTGGCAGCTGGCTGTTGTGGGGTAAAGAAGCCCAAATTATCTGGGAGCGGAACGCACAGTCATGGGAATCAGGCCACAACTGTACCAGGCTCCAGTTCAGGTCCTCTTCAGAACCACCAGCACACAGACGGGAATAATGGAAGGGAGAACGTATCTGACTTGACTTTGGGCCCAGGAAATTCCCCAATTACTCGAATGAATCCCACTTCAGGAGCTCTGAGCCCACTTACTCGGCCCAATGGAACTGCCAACAGCACCAAGAACCTGGTGGTGACAGCAGAGATGTGCTGCTACTGCTTTGATGTACTCTACTGTCATCTCTATGGTTTCCCTCAGCCACGACTTCCTCGATTTACCAATGACCCCTAGTGAGTAAATCCATGCGTGGGAGGAAATCTTGGAAACCAGCATCCAGAGCTGTGGTTTGGCTGGGGAGGGATGAAGGGTTTCCTCTCGTGAATGGGAAAACTGGTGTGAGGGGAGGAAGGGGGTTGTTCTGCTGCTTGCTTTGTCTACTGGAAACAAAAAGTGATGTGCTGTAAGTGTATGAAAGAGTCAAAAATACTTGTGTTTGTCATTGGGGTGAGTGGAGCTTTGAGGAGTGGCCTTCAAAAAGGAACATGCTCAACTTGACAGAACTAGAGCTAGGTGAAATAGGAGGAAGAGCGATGCTTCTTCAGCTCCCAGTCCGCTGTGTTGGGTGAGATGTTGCATACTTTATCGAGGAGTGCAAACCCACTTGGTGATAAGGCTCTGTTAAAGTTTGCTCCTTTTTGTAAACAGATCCCTCTGCGAAAGGTTAACTAGGCCGTGCCTCCCTTAAGAGTGTACTAAAGGAATGGGTGAAACTGAACTCAGAACTTCCAGAGAACAGTAAAATAATGTCATTAATTTGAAGAGGATCTTGCTTTTAATGTACACACTAAATTGGTGAAGGGACAGGGAAGAGACTTCCTTCTGCGAAGCAGATGGAAAAGAAATAAAGAAGTTGAAATAAGTTGCCTGCTCATCCTGAAGCAAATGCTGAGCTGATGAGAATTGGATGAGGATGCTCACCAGGGTGCTCAGCTGTCCAAGTTAATGGGTTTAACAGGGAAAGGAGCAAACACTTATTAGTTGTAGAACTCAAAACCTGTGTTACGGAGGTAGTGCTAATTGGGCAATATGGGGAGAAATGGAGAGTTAACTTTCAAGGGTGATACCAAGGTTAATAGGAAAGGAGGTGTGTGAGGGGGGAAGGATTTATGAAGGTATTTTGCTTTGGTGAGATTCAGCTAATGTTTATCTGAAGGTTGAATGCACGGGTGTGGAAATGTTAATGTTGTTAAAGTGTTTGTGGGAAAGATCAATGACAGAGACACCTTCTGACACTCCTCCAGGGGCCACCTCCAGAACAATAGATAAAATAAAAAGTTGTTGACATCCTTAAATTAAGTTAATGAATTTTAAATTGATGTAAAGGAACAACAGCTTAAACAGGTCAAGGACTTTTTCCATGTATTGAATGTCTTCCCACCTCGCTGTCTGTCAGTGTAGATGTAGGTTGTGCTTCCATGCAGTTATTATCCAAGCAGGATTATGGATACATGTTCTGAATGCTACTGCAGACTAAGCTGTTTAATATTGTAAATACAAGTGAATGGAGAAATGCTCTGGACTGGAATACAGAGTAGTTCCAGGGACTCCCCAGGCTGGAGTATTTCTGCTGTTGTTTCTCATACCTAAGCTAAGTAGGCTCCTTTTAGAAAATGATGTGTTAGTCTGCTGATTATTTTGACACTTGAAATGCAAAGAGGGCTTTTTATTGTTCTGCTGTTAAGTCAGTAAGAGAGATAATTTTATACAGCTGTGTTATTTTGGTGTTAAAGGAGATTCCTAGCTGGATTTTGTGTCTCTTTCTATTGATTAGTTCCACAAAGGGTGTTCTTTCAGGAATATCTACTGTCTGAACTTGATGCCCAGATTTGAAAAGTTCAAAATCATTCATTGGGCATTTCTGTGGTGACAGTTTGAAAGTCTCATATATCAGCACTCCAGAGTAAAAAACTGCTCTTTTCATTTCCCCTCTGGGCAAATGTCAGTGTCTACCTGAATCTTCCTGTGTTTCAGCATTTATGCCGTGGCTGCTAGCAAATAGTTCTATGTACCCCAGAGAAAAGCATGGGGTTTGCTCTCTTGGAAAGCAGTACATAGGAATGATCTGTCACACTGGAGACAGTAATGTCATGAACTTCAAGCCAAATGTTATCAAATACAAGAGTAAGCAAAGTGAAATACAGAAATAATTTGCATTGTTGTCCTCCATAGCATAATTTATGTCTGTGTAAGAGATCTCTGAACAAAACAGAGATGTACACCAGCAGTCTCTCTGGACAGACAGAAAAGGGACTGTGGATGGAAGGAATAGGAAGACGCACAAGTTTGTCCCGACCTATTTCTTGCATAACAATTCTTTTAGATTGGTGCTGAACCCTAAAGTCAAAATGGAAGTAGTCATGAAGGTCAGGATTCTGCATTAACAGTGCAGTAACAAAAGTTAAAGGGTTATGACTTGAAAACTGTAGTGAATTGCACTTACCAGCTTGAGAGAATGGACTTGATGGGCATGACGAAGCTGGTAAATATGTACGGAGGAAGGGTACCTTACGTGCATGTGAGCAGTGATGTTCACAAACCACTGTAGAGAAGACGGCACTGGCAGATTTATAGTTATATCTGAATGAACTTGGTAATATCCCTTCTGCTATTCAGATTACTGTAAAAAATGACAGTTTTGAACCTGTACAGCATGGAAGTATTTAATTGGTTGCTTCTTCCACTTCTGTACTTTGCCCTTTGAGTTTTTTCATAGTAGTTATTACAAACTGATACTAAAACTACACCATGCAAGTTTCTAATTGCCTTACAAGGCAAATAATAAGATACTTACATCATAAAATCTGTACTGTAACAGATTTTTCCCTGTTACAAGCTAATTTCTGATTTGAACAGACTATATTTTGCTCCTCAAAAATTCCTTTTGCAGTTGCAATTGGAGAAGCTGGTTTTTAAGTTACTGGAGTTCCCCTCAGCCTAGCAAACCCTCCTCAAACACAGCTAAGTAGGATGTTGTGGCTGGAGGGGAAGTAGTTGCCACAATCAGCTGAGGATAACACTGCAAAGTACCAGTAAGTGCCTTTGGGTGAACATGGGTAAAGGATGGTTGTGACTTTACTCAGTACATCTGGGAAATACACTTCTCAGGGTGGGGGGCTATGGAACAATTGACTTAGTGTCAGCCACACTTGCAGTTTGCTAAGTGCTTTTATTCTTCAGGTGCAGAAACAACGTCTTTTCTACAGTGAAAATCTCTGTAATAGTGAAAATTTATATGCTTGTACAAAATCATACATCTTTGGGGTTTTTTATGCTTCAGTTGTTATGACCGCAGTGAAAAATCATTCCAAGTGTGCTTTAAGGTATTTTAAAATATGATGGCCTTCTGAATGCAATTATCCTGTCCTTACTGATACGATCTCTTCTATTATAGATGCAGAAAGCTGTGTCACAGCTCAGTGGAAACATCCTTCTCCCTTCCCCCCCTTTAATTTTTCTTTCTTTGGAATGGGAAAGAGGTGAATTGAAAATGCAAACGTGTAATTTGAACTGAAGAAGAGAAGGAGCTTAGAGATGTATTGTGTCAGGGATGCTTTTCATTTTCTCCCTTCCCTTTTCTGTTTGGGGTGAATGTCACGTGGGCCAAGTAATGGTTGCAAAACTTCATTTAGTTTAAGCTAAATTTCCACTGAGCTTCTGACAGCATTGCTCAGAAATCTCCTTTGTAACTTTCGTATCTTTTATCTTTCTAATGTATTTCCTAACGCTGTTCCTGTTTTCTGTTTCAATATGTGGTAGCTAGATGAAAGTCTAGAGGAATGGTACCCTGCCAGTGCATTGAGGTGGTGCTGGAAAACTAGAACAGTAAATCCTCTGTCTTGGTCAAGTACACATAAGGTTGCTGATGATTGTGGAAGAATGTTTCCGCTTTCTCTGTGGGCAGAGTACTTCACATTTATCACTTAAGGGCAGTTTGCTGTGTTGGGTAGTACTTTTTTGGTCACAGCTGGTAACTAGATCCTGAATGATGGATATATGTTGCAGTAGAGTTTTTTAATTCCATTGTTGCTCTGAGGAGCATCACTGGGCATTGCTTTATCACTACAATTTAAGTTATGTTCTAAATGCTTAGACACAAGAAGCTCTGTTGCCTGTGTTTGAGAAATCATCCACACTTCATGCTGGTTTTATTGTCTGAACAGAATATCTTGCTGTTCTGTGTAATGTTTGCTGCAAAGATGTATTGCTTACAAGAGCCTCAAGAGTTTGAGGAAAGTGTCAGAGCTCTGCTGTAGAATCAATTAATCTGTCTTTATGTTCTAGAACTCCTGTCAATGTTTGTTTCATCTCAGAGAAATTACTAACGCTGTGTGTTTTCTGTCAGCTGACTTGCCTTTAAAGTGCAATAGATACCCACAGACCGATGTTTGGAATCACTAATGACTTTCTCATTTATGCTTGTGTTTGAAGCAACCACATCTTGTATTCAGTACTCCATAATATGAAAAACCTAAGATCACTCATCCTGGTTTTATAATTTAGTAGTAATTATATAGCATTAGTATATATATATTACATAGTATTAGTATTTTATAATTAGTAATTATATAGTAATTAGTAATTTTATAATTAATTAGTCATTCTTTGCAAGCGATCCCAACTAGCAGATGGGTCTAAGCATCTTTGCAGCATGGGACAGGGGGAAAATAGGTGAAATACTTGGCTATTTGGTTTTGAAGTAGGAGTGCCCTCCCAAACAGTCTTCCTTTTCTGATTGCAAACTATTGGTCTTCAGCAGCTCTCATCATGCTTCCAGCCTCCTGAGTCCAGCCAAAACACCTTTTAATGCAGGATCTTAGCACAGCCTAGGAAGCTCAGCCTAACACCGTGTGGATCCTGCTTGTTCCCCTCAGGTTTGAGACACAACCACACATTGCAAATGGATGCATTGGTAATTCAGCTGGGAAGCGTGTACAGGCAGTGCTGTGAGCTCTCAGTGAAATAAGTAGAGCAGTGAATATAGAAGGGAACCAAAGAGCAGCAGCAAGATTAGCTGACAAAAAAAAGCATTCATCTTCCTGAATCTGAAACAAACAGAAGTTGAGCTGTCATCCCTTGGACACAGAGATATCCCTCACAATGCCAAGTCTTTCTTAAAAGCGCAGCACTGGATGGAAGCAGTTGAGTACTCATAAAAAGCATCAGTTGCCTTGCTACATTTTCCAGGTATTCTTGTAGAGGTGCATTGTCCTTTCTTTACTGTGTCTCTCTACAGCTGTTTGCAGTTTCACTCACACCTGTAGGAGTGATTTTGTTTGCTTTTAATATGATCGGTCATCTTTACCTGTTTACTGAATGCTGTTGTCCTGAACTGTTTGTTCTCCGAGGCTTAACCACGGCTTCTACGTTAACAGATTGAAATGAGCCTGCTGAATTTGAGAATCTACTGTTACGCCTGTAAACTCCTGATAACAGATGAGAAAACAGAAATCCATGTGATGTTTGAGTCGTAATATTGTGATTTAGATATGTGTTCAGCAGAAAGGGAGGGAGTATGTGTAAATCCAGTGTAACGTAAGCAAAAGAGGGTAACATAAACTGAGCACTAGGGATGGACCCAAACGTCAGATAAAGTCCTGGAAATATCAGTGAAAAAAAAAACCCAAACCAAAAATACAACACAACAACCTAGACTGGCTTTTTATCCCTTAAAAAGAAAAGCATAGCACCAACCTGAACTGTAGATAATTTGCAGGACGCTTGGGGACCGGTAAGGTTCAGTGGTACTGTAAATAAGTAATCTATTGCTTCACCTGTAGGAGTTTTTATCTGGGTTGTTGTGTAAACTACTGGATGCTACTAAGTGAGGCCACTACTCACAGAGGTGATCAGTGGGGTCAAGTAACCATATCATTCGTCAGAAGACAGCGCAGAGTCAGGTGTCAGTGCAGGGCAAGTTTGGGGAAGATGTTGGGTTTTTGAATTTGAGGATCTGTAGGGTTTTATTATTGCTAGACAGCAGGTGAGAAAACATGCCTATTGGGGCTTATTAGAGGGAGAGAAAGCAAGTACATGCCCTTTTACACCTTGTTGGTCTCCCCTTTGCAACCGGGTGTCTCCAGAGGTCGGAGTATTTCTCTTTTTTGCCTTTCCAGTCCACTCTTTGTGACGTGGAAGACGGGGCGAGACAAACGGCTTCGTGGTTGCATCGGGACCTTTTCAGCCATGAATCTTCACTCAGGACTCAGGGAATACACATTAACCAGGTAATTTGAACTTAATTTTCCAAAGATCTGTGAGGATTCATAGTTAAGATGCTGGATCACTCTGATTCAGTTTTATATGCTTCGCAGTAAAAGAAACCTGAGAAATGTATGAGAGGGGGAGGTAATACATCAGGATTCAGTGGAACATCTTTCCAGCTGGTGAATTTTGGTTCATGCTTTAAGGCTAATATGGAACCTATCCTGCATACTGATGCTTTTGACATCTTATGTAGCACATAATTTGTCTCCAGCTGCAGAAAGTTGGAGACAAACACCAGGAAACTTGCACTAGGGTGTGCATTCATCATTACATTAGGAGGCGATGCAAATAACTTTCTCTGCAGTAGCAAAGAGAAACAGTTTCACAGTGGCATAATCAAAAAGGGAATAACTGAGCATCTGACGCTTTAATGTGGTGCTTGTATTAAGCAATATGTTTTCTCTTTCCTTTAGTGCACTTAAGGACAGCCGATTTCCACCCCTGACCCGCGAGGAGCTGCCCAAACTCTTCTGCTCTGTCTCCCTCCTCACTAACTTTGAGGATGCCAGTGACTACCTGGACTGGGAGGTGAGAACCAGGTGCATTTGGAACTCTGCATCACTCTCGTTCCGTTCGGGTTCGGGTTAGTACATGGTGATGTGTCTCCTTCGTTACAGAGGTGTATGGGGATAGAAGGAACAGGGAATGAAGAAATATGGCTAGAAAACTAGGAGGGAGGAAGAGAATGAGCTAGCAGTATGCTTTTGGTTGGAGGGAGTCTGAACAGGAGTAAGAGAGACATGTAAGTGTTTTATGGATTTGGCCCAACAGGAGATGGGTGTAAATGCGTATATAAAAAACTGGGAAGTATTTTGATACTGGGAAGAAAAAGTAGTTAAGAGCAAAGGTATTCTTTTTTAGGACCTTGTCCATGGAAGTGTTTTTAGTTCAAGAAGGATTAAATAGACTTTGTGGTTGGGCTCTTTTAGGCGTGACTGTTGTAGAGATCCTGTCTTTCTTGCCCGACATACGAGATGGAAAGCTGTCAGACTTCTGACAAGATTTACTTCAGGAGATGTAGCAAGGAGACTGGTTAGGCTTATCTGGGAGAGGTGGCAAGAGGTCCTTTATGCTGCTAAGAGAGCTATTAGTGACACCTGCCTGGTAAGGATAGTGAGGAAGAGAATGTCCTTATCCAGGCAAAAGCCAAATTGACCATAGAGAGAGAGATACACAGTGTTTTGGGAATGACAGCTTGGTCATGGACTCAGTGCTAGCAAACACCTCTTATTTGGCTATTCATTTCCATCTATAGGTTGGGATCCATGGGATCAGAATAGAGTTCATCAATGAGAAAGGTGTCAAACGCACAGCCACGTATTTACCTGAGGTTGCTAAGGAACAAGGTGGGTTTGAGATGGCAGCCAAAAATGTCAACACATTGTGTCACAGGACTGGGTAACAGAAATCTGTGGATTTTGGTTTTGGATTGCCATGCTATCCTCACAGTAGTGCCATAGAACCACCAGGCTTAATCTGGGTATCTGACACCTGATACAGCTGTTTGCTGCTGGGTTTTCATCTGGCCTTTCTCTCATCCCACATATGTGTGCAGCTGTATGTTAGCATAAAAATGCTTTAGGGCTTAAGAAATAGAGGATCTCAAAGTATGGATCTTCTAGCTTCATTCAGCGTTGCATCTTTCCTCTTCTATGTTTCTCCCACCAACTAGGATAACTGCAGGCTGCCCAGCACCAACAGGAGAGTCCCTTTCCTCCTCATTCTTGCTAAAGTAGCGTCCTCCAGATGAGGGCAGAAAACAGGGCCCCCTCTGGAGCACACTTCCCACTCACATATAGTAGCGGTCACCATGGTAACTGCTCAAAATATTGCCTCCTTTCCTCCACCTAGCAGAGTGGAGTGGTCGCATCCTCCTGGCTCTGGGGCAAAAGATGAAGGTAGGAATTTTAACTCTGATCTCCCACATAGCTGTGCTGTCACTAGAGCATCAGGTTGATCCCAGTTAGTCTATGTAAAGAGCGAAGTGTTACCTTATTTTAAGGTTTAAGGAGCTAACCTTGAGTGGCACATAATAAAACAGGTTGGGGTCCCTACAACAGAAGCAAGGCACAGACCTTTGTAAGAAGGGAGATCATATGGAAAATGGAATTACTGTTTTATAGACCAGATCCAATATGAGTTAAAGGCGTTGGCATGTGCAGATAGTGTGCATGCGTAAGGCCACGAATGTCTTAATAGCTGAAAATTTTCTGTTTCATTGTGTGCTTTTCTAGAGGCCTTTTAATGCATCTCTCATCTTGTTGAAAAATCATTTCTATATTGAAACATTTCCCTTGCTTCTAATTTTTAATAGACTGGGATCAGATCCAGACCATAGACTCCTTACTCAGGAAAGGTGGCTTTAAGGCTCCGATTACCAATGATTTTAGGAAAACAATTAAACTCACCAGGTAAGTCGATATATTTGTCATCTTTTAATTTCGCTTCATAGTGTTTTGTGTGTAGTTTGAATCATTTGTGCTTGATGTAAGTCTTCATGCTTCTTTCAGCTGAGGGATGTGGCCTGAAAGACAAAATCATAAATGCCACATGTTAGGCATATAATCTCTATGGAATGAAGTGTGATACATTCAGTCTGTCCGGGATTGAACCTGGCATTTTCTAAGAGAAATGCCACTGGTTTTAATGTTATCATCCGCATGAAAGATCAAAAGAACCTTTGAAAGTGAAAAAGGTTGATTTTTATCTATCTTTACAATGGACTTCCTTTTCTCAGTGTGCTCATGTGTGGATGTTGTAGCTATTTGGAGGTGACAGCTGTCTTGAAACCCAACCACACTCCAATTTGGCTAGTTTTCAGAATTCACTTGTTTTTCTATACCCTGCAGCTGTCCTTTTGGTTTCAGCTCCTTTTATGTTAGTAAAAATGGGGACATTCTGGTTCTGTATGGAACTGTTAATTTATCAGGTCGTTCCTTACCTCTGGAGAAATCATGTGGTTATGCAGGGTTTGGGGTTTTTTAACAGGGGAGGACAGGATGAAGGTTTCCATTAAAATCTGGTGTAACGTGGACTTAGTGCAGTTCGCAACCACTTTGAAGTTCCAGACTTTAGAAGCACTTGGAAACCTCTGGTCTCTCCAGAGGGACTTTGGGTTTTGTGAATTCTGACTGTACAACATGAACCAAGTCACATACATGTGACTCCCCTTCACCCAACTCCATCATTTTCGTTACTAGCTTTTCAAATGTGAACATAACCACAAAGGTAAATAATAGTGAAACAGTGGTTGTTTAGTCTCTGAAACTGAGTCTTCTCCTAGAAAACTTTTGGTGTCCCTTTTTTTCCACAGCAAGTGGATGAAAGGAATACAAATTGATCATTCCTTTCCTGTGTACTGCTTCAAGAGTCTCCTTAATTATGATTGCCTTGAACAGGGCTCAACTTTTGAGTCAGTGAAGCTAATTCAAGCTTATTCAGACTGCTGTGTGAGGCAATATGAAACAAAATCAAATGATTTATGAAGTTAGTGGGGTTCCTCTTGGTCGCTACTGGCCGTGTGAGCTAAAAGGTGATCTGGGATGAATGTTTTCGTGCCTAGTCCCTTCATGCTGCATGGTCTGTTGACGTTATTTTTTCTTGTGCTGTTCCCATAGGTACCGGAGTGAGAAGGTGACAATCAGTTATGCAGAATACATGGCCTCGCGTCAGCATTGTTTCCAGAATGGCACTCTTCATGCCCCCCCCCTTTACAATCATTACTCCTGACACACGGCTGCATGACCAGTCCCACTCCCCAGTTGCTGCCAACAGCTACGACATCATTGGGGCTGATGCCTCCTCTTCCTGGTCCAGTTACTTCTATTACTGCACCATTTTATGATGCTAGCTTCCGTTGCCAAGTCTGCCTTCCAGCTGACCTGGGGGGACGATGAGAGCATGACAGAACTTCAGGGGCCCAAGCCTTATCTCAGCCTTCCCTCTGAACGGGGGTTCAGTTGGATTGGGGCTCCATGCCTATGAACTGTCGTGAGGTGCAGAAGACCTCTAGGAGTGAAAGTGCCACTTCGGACTGATGTGTTCTTGTGTATTACCGACACTCCGGAATCTTGAGGTGTTTGTTATGGAAGCCCCCCAGATCAAGTAGGACCATTCCCCTGGCAGTCTGGGCAACGGAGTCCAACAAAACATTTTTTAGGTTCTTTCTAAGTTTTTTTTTTAATCTCTTGTATCTGTTGTGTACTGAGAGCTGATTGCAGTCCCCACACATCACAGACGGACATGATGATACTGGGGAGGGTTGAACATCTGGATAGCACCCCATCCTCACAGACAGAAAACACTTAAAGATGTGAAAAGCCTTTGGATGGTATTGCAGATTAATTCATTATTTAAATAAACCCTAGAAGGCTTTAACTGTCAGATCCCACTGCGAGATGGGTTTCTAGAAATCCTCTTGGTTTTCAGTTTTCTGGGGGTTTTTAGACAGCACTTTGTAATGCAGCCTGCTATGAAACAGAATGCTGTCAGGCCTGTAAGAGAGCAGCATGGCACATGTTGTGTGTGCAAAGGATGAGTTACTTGAGTGTCCCTGCACAGTCGGCTCTGTTGCAATCAGGATTTGTGCCCAGACGTTTGTAACGGAGCCTGACTGGATGAGGGATGGGGAGGGCATTGGCTGTAGTCATACAAGTGAGACTAGTGACTGAAATCTGTTTAACTTAAGCTAAAGTCTCGGGGACCTTCCTTTTGATAGGTCAGCCATTTTCTCTGGTGTGACTGCTGATCTTTGAGAACTGTGAGTATTCCAGTTTATAGCAGGCCTATAGAGAAGAGCTGTGTAGTTTAACTGGTAAGTTATTATCTTACACAGTTTAGTCATTACCGCATTAAGGCAATGAGTGAGGAAACCTGTATTACCCAGACTGTGTGAAACTCGTATGCATCCCTTGTTTCTTCTCCCATCATTGATGATTCAAGGAATACTTTCTCCTGAGAGAAAGTGAAGTTATCCAGTTGTCACTCTGCTGCGTCCTTGAGGGATGTCATGAACTCAGTGATGGATGTCCAGATGTAATTTGTGGGGGCTTGGCTTGTTTTCCAAGTTTCTGTACGGTCAGCAATGATCAGGAAAGAAAAAACAAGTGCATAGCAAGAGTAATGGCTGTTTGGTCGCATCTATCTTTAAAGCTTTCATGTGTGTGGTAATGATGGCTTTTAAAACTGACTGGTGTTTGAAGCCTGAAATTCTCTCCTGGCATGGCAGGGAATAGGGCTGGTAGAAAGCTCAGAACTGCATGCTGCTGCTCCTTCTGGTCCTAGAGAAGCAAACACAATTGTGCAGTTTTGCTTCGTGTTGGTGTAATATCCTCCTGCTGGAGGGGAGAGCCGTGAGGGAAAGGAGGGGGTCCTGTTCTGGATAACGGTGCAATATTGACCCAGCCTTCCTCCTGTACTGGGTCGTTCTTATAAATTGCCACTTTTCCCTTGTGATGTTGTTGAAAAGCAATTGAAGATTAAGGGATTGTTTCTTCATTTCCTGCTGCTGAGAATAAATCGGTCTTGTTACAAACTCGAGTGGTTTGTAATTACTCTCCCAGGTGCCGTGTAGCGATGGGTGAGGGTGGGGTCAGCTCTGGACATGCCATTCACCTTTCAGCTGTCAAACAGTATGATACATAGGGCTACACTCATTACTGTTCAAGTGTTCTATGTTAGAATTTAATTTCTAAGAGGTTTAAAACAACACAAGCAAAAAAATGGTGCTAAAACTTCACCCCTGAGCACGCTCAGTGAGACTGGTCATGCAGGCATATAGTGCCAGGCTTTTCAACAGTATTGTTTCTTTTTCCAATGTTTGCCCTGTTCTGTGTCTTCAACAGTGTATAGTGTTTCCTGATTTCATTTTATTTGAATAGGGGATATCTAAGGGGTGGGGTGGGGAGGGTTAGCTGTCATTTTTAAGAACAGGATTTTAGGATCGAGTGACCTGGTTGGTTGAAGCCTGAAGTGGGCTAGGTGGTTTGGGACTGGGGAAGTGTTATCCTCTCCCACTTCCGTTTCCCCACTCAGCCTGTTTAAGAAAAAAACCACAAAAAACAAAAATGCCTCTAAATATGTACTGTGTTCTTGTCTTGTTGCAGTGAGAAAAGAAGTTGGCAAGTCAGAGACACTGGTCTGCTGCCTAAGAAGCAGGCCCTCTCAGCTTTAGTCCCGTAAGGGTCCAGCTGTAATATCAGTCGAAAGGTGTGTCAATAGTTTAGTTAGCTCAGAAAAAAATGAATGACAAGGACGTGTGGTCTCAGGAAATAATCCCATTTCTAGATCATTACATGGCAGCTATGCATAAGGATGGAAGAGGGGAACTAGAAACAAAACGTGCTTTGAGTTTGTCTTGAGATGGAGGCGACCAAGATCCGTGACCAGTTGATGTAAGAATTTCTCCGTGGTTATTTGGCTGGGGCTGCAGGTTAGAACTGCTCCTTCTCAAAGCCGCTGCTACCTGGTTTGATCTGGGCTTAACTCATCCTTAGGAGCAAGTGCCTTTTGGTCTAGAAGGGCTTATTCTCATGACAACCACAACTGAGAAATAATCTCACTGCAATTATGAATTGTCTTTGTTTTACAGTAACTGCAGGAGAATGTCTTTGATCACTGGAGTCTGTCAGTGTTGGAATGTTGCCACTGTGAGGTTCTTTACGTTTTTCCATAATGTTCAACAGTCCATCTCAGCTGAGGCCGTTTCAGTTTGGGAACGTTTTATAGTCAAAATATCACATATCTACAATTTATCAGAAAGCAAAATCTGTAAGAGAATCTAAGAGTTCATTTTAACCTTTGCACAGAATGATTTGTTCTCATAGTACATTAACAAACATCTGCAATCTTCACTGACTATTAGTGCTGTTTTCTGTTTGTATTCTGGAAACTACATGTTGTTTTGTTGGGGTTTTTTTGGTTAATTTATTTCCTTAAAGCAGGAGACCTCTTTTGACCTTCAGTGCAGAGATGTCAGACCAATTCTTTGTATTACACTTGGTTGCCTCCTACCTATATAATAAATTCTGAGTGTAAATAATTGAACTCTATCCTCTAATGAAGTATTGTAGAGAATAAATCATAATGGATAATGACTATTTGTACTGTCCTCTTTATATGTTTTCTCAGAGCCTTTATGGGGGATAAGGTGAAATCTTTTCATCTAGAAAGATGAACAGTACACTGCATGTATGCATACCAGACCTCTGCATTAGATCAAATGTTCAGAGCCAGGGGGGGTTGACAGGATGGGATGAGAGCTGTCTGGAAGCATAAAACAGTCAAAAGCAGGCTCACTGGAAGAAACTGAGGAAAAATAGTAGGGAAGTGTAGAAACAAAGAGTAAATACGTTTTATTAATAATGGCATAGCAAAGTATCTTTGTATCCTGAAATGATGTTTGCTTGGCAGTAACTGTTAGTTGTCATGATGGGAAAACAAAGCACATACATACAGAATTCTGTATTGTACTGAAAATCTTGACTTTGGAAACCTGGCTTAAACTTCCAGAATTGTTCTTTGTTCTTTTCTATTTTAAAATGAACTAATGAAAGCAGATTATCTGCACTTCAAAGGTTGTAGGCTTCAGATGCCTTCAACATTTTATTTCAGAAAAAAGCAGTGCCCATCTTTCTAGATCCTTGTTAAATATTTTAATGTTTGGGAAAGGATCTATTGATTTGTGTACTGCTTGAGGTTGTTTTCTCATACATTTTCAGGTCATTGTTCATTTTTTATCTATGGCAGATGTATAAAGATCCTGCATTTCCTGTGTGTGGTTCTTGGGGAGGGCAGCCCTGGATATCGATGAAGAACAGGTACACCCAGCAAAACCCCCAACCAAATCAAGGAGGGGGGGATAGTTTTGACTTAAGTCTGCCCAAGAGGCTCATTGACTTCAGTGTAACTACAAAGCCAAACCATATTTTCAGAAAATACCTTTCTGGTACTAGTAAAGGTGGAAAATAAATCCTCTATGTAATATGAGGAGCAGGCTGAGGAGGACTCTGGGGTTGACATGATTTCCAAGTGACTCACTATAGATTCTGAACTTAACTGTATAATTAGCTTGCATTATTGTCATGTTCCCAGTCAATTCATCAAGTATATTCTCTCAGCTTTGTTGCTGGCTAGAATACAGTGACTTGCTCATGTATTTTTATGGTATGTGTTTTTCCTTACTTGATAGTTTTAGTTTCACGTAAACCAGATTTGGTCAGACGTGAAGTTTTTGCGCAGTGTCTCATCAGAAGTTCCCTCATGCATGTTGCTTTCTGTAACTGCAGTAACACTCAGCAGCTTACAGGTACAATGAGGCCAGGTAGAAGGAAGTACGTATGACTGCACACTGAAATAGTTCTGTCCGCACTAAATATAAACCAGGATAATTCTCCAGAAAGCACTTCCTTGTGTTTTCACTTCTGTTTGAAATAAGAAACATGGATTGGCCATTTAGCACCAACTCCCTTGTAAAATTACAGAAAGGGTAGAAGTTTCTGTAAGATAACTTCAAATGAAGACTACTTGAGGATTTTTATTCTAAACACACCAAAAAAAAACCTTTTTTTGGACAAAATCTGTATTATAAGGTACCCTATTGTGAGTGAGAAATGCCAATTCTTGAAGACTAAAACTAACACCCACGTGATTCAATAAATTAATATTTATACTGAGGATTATATTTTGAGGATTGCTCCCAAAACACGGGAAGCCCAAAAGACTATTGTTACCATGTTCCTTAAAAACAAGTATGTAACTCTAATAGTTGACCGATGTCCACATTATTGAACCATAGTTGTTTTAATCTTCTTCATAGTCAGCTAGACTACTCTTAGATGAATTCTGACATTAAGTATATGTTATGCAACCCGTTGAAAGTATGTTTAGATGTCATTATATATGTATTTTAAAATTTATCAGATCATGCAGGAGCCAGTTTTGCAGTCAGAGGCTTATTATTGCTTTATTACTGGTATTAATATGATTTTCATATTGCTCATACATGTTCCTTAAAGTTTTTTATAGACAATTTTAAGTGGGGTAAAACTAAACACAGGTAAAATGGTATGAAAACCTAAACCTGAAGGGTGACAACTTGAGAACACAGATGATAAAGCATGCATCGTGTACTATTATGGCACATGGTGTTCTGAGCTGGTGATGTTTCCTCCCCAAGAATTTACTGCTATCACATGCTAGAGATGTTGATAACAATGAAAAGAGATTAAGGTTTCAATATCCTAATCTCATCGGGTTTAATCCATGCTATTTTTTTAACAACCGTGTTGGAGCATTTAATTGTTACTGGGTCTGTTTTTAATATTATGGCAATGTGGAAATTACCATAGTAGGTCTAAGAATCCACTACCTAATAATGTGACTGCAGCAAGTCAATACTTTTTATCCTGGAGTATGGAATACTAGAGGCTCTGATTCATGATAAATTACCTTTGGCCAAGTCTGGCTTTAATCAGTTCATTTTAGGATACAACCTGTAAACATGCCTGGATCTTCCTATAGTCATTCACTTTATTTTAACCTAGCTCATTTCCTTCTTTATGCATATTTTGCAATCTGATTGGGAAATGCTCAAAGAGTCATTATCCGTGAGGAGGAAGCCAGTGCCTTTTAAAAATAACAGAGAAAAAGACCAGCACGCTGTTAAGTTTAGCTTGTTGCAGTAGCTGAACAATACTTTCTGTGGTTTCTAGGTTGGGGAGGCTATTATTAAAGTGGGGGGAGCAGATTCCATTTAGGAATGCTCTTATTTGTCTTTTGTTTGACTCTTGAGACCTTAACCAAACCTATCAATGATAATAAACCTTTACCTTTCATGCTAGCTTCTTAAGCTGTACCTATAAACTCTTGCAAGTATCTGTCTCTTAATTGGGTTTGGTTTTGCATACTTAAGTAGAACAAATCCGGGGGGGGGAGGGGGAACCCAAAACAAGAAAGATGAAATTAGTAACTTCTGCAAACTACCTGCTGCTCTGAGCATCATGATGTTCTAAGTAGATGGAGTGAGAAGCCATGAGGATGCCAAGTGATTTCAAATGCTGCTCTCGTCAGACTGGCACGGATTTCCTTGTTTTCCTGTAAACCTAACTGAACTTGTTTAATTTGGCAGATGTTCCCCTAGATATTTTCATTCCATGTTCCTGAATGTCTTTCTGTTTGTACCGCTTCACAAACCAGTTTTCAGTCAGTTTTCCTGCCATGCTCATTTAATCCAGGTAACAAACGTTAAAAATCTGTTACTTGATCCTTTCATATTCTTACAGTTCATGTTTAATGCATTCCTTTTCCCAGCATGCAGGAAGCATTTCACCTAGGCACAGATGCAAGTTGATGATAACAGGGGTGGCTTCATCACGGATCCTCCAACAGTCTATTTTTACCTTGCTTTAAGGGCACAGGGTGACATGGTAAGGTCTGATAAGATGATTATTTTGGGAGTCTTAGGCTGGTTTGGCACTTACATGTGAGCTCTCCAGGGAAAATACTACTTCTTAAGTTATTTTGCCGGCACAGTTCTTCTGACACAGCGTTGGGAAAGCTGTCATCATGTTCAGCTTGCTTATGACTTTTAGGGGTCTGGAAATTGCTCCTGGATAGTCTGTAAAAGTAGCTTCCTTTTCAAAGTGCCTGATTTATGATATCCATACTCCTCCTTACAGACTGGGGTATACTAACCGCAGAACTCCAGGTACAGACAGGTAACGCTTTTGCTCAGGTCACGGTTTCTCTGTGGCTCTGGCAGCGAAGGGAGCAGGCTCTGTCTCTGCGACTCACAGTTGGCGTGAAGCCGGCCCGGTGAAGATCCAGCTGCTGCTGCGCAGTCTGAGGAGGGACAGCGGCACAGTTCAGCGCTCTTCATCTCTCCCCTGACCGACCGAGCAGAAGGAGCCTGCTCCGGGTGTGCCCCTGTGAAAGCCGGAGCGGGGGGGACCCTTACGGAGCACCCCCCCCGCGCCCCGCGCCCGCCGGCGCCGCTCCTCCCTCCCTGCCTAGGCCCAGCCCCAGGCCCGCCTCCCTCCTGTCAGCGCCGGGCGGCTTCCTCTGGCGGGCGGCGCGGCTTCC
>JAOEHY010034799.1:48394-62657 GCA_025447955.1 Psilopsiagon aurifrons | reverse complement strand
TCTAATTCCTTGTATTACTATGGTCCTCAAGTCTTGCATGTGGACTCTATGATTTGGATCTTGATTATTCCAATTAGGTCTTTGAAGTGGCCATTTAATATCTGCTTGAGGACCCTGCGCATGTTGGGCGTCCCAGAGTCTCATTCCGGCCCGTCTAATCATATCCCGCTCTTCAATAGTGAATAAGCGGCTAAGTATCGATTGCATTTCCTCCCAAGTATATATATGAGGGCCTAAAAATTGATCTACTCTTTCGGCCACTCCTGTGGGATCTTCTAACAAGTTTCCCATTTCTTCCCTTTTTTTTTTACATTCTTATATTGCTTGATAAACAATTCTAACTTTTAACAGAGGGATCTAAAAGTAATAATAATGCATACTGATACAATATGGGTCTTGTCAGTACACAGTGGTGCTATTGCAGGGTTACATCATTATACATTACATCACTTGGTCTTTCAAAATCATAATTTTTTGTGGGATTGCACGCCTTGGTGCTGTTGATATGCACCATCTCTTTGGAATCACACAGCATTACCATGTTGAATCAATAGTTCAGCCTGGCAACTTAAAAGGCACTGAATGAATCACAGTATAGGGCATGCTAGGAGTGACAATATTGTCCCCCATAGGGGACTAAAAGAAAAGAAAAAAAGTCTACTCCCAGAAGTAAATCTTGAGAACAGATCCAGTAAAGTACTTGCTCTGCACCTCTCATTCTGCTTCTAAGCCAACAGCTGTGTTTAAATAAGTATGTTTAGCCTTGGCAAACCGATCTTTGGTTTTTCATTCAAGACATTCATAAAGTGCTTCAAAATACCAGCCTTAGCTCAGAGAGGAAAGATCTTTTCTTGGGAATGTTCATCAACAGCAGAAAGCACACCGGAGAAGCTTGTACACATACATTTTTGGGCTGTTCCTTGCAGCAGTGTGAAAAAGTCAGTTTTTCCCTCCCACAGCCAGCCAGGTTGCCAGCTGGGGATTTCTGGGCTTGGGTGCAAGTGCAGCTCCTGACTGGCAGAGAAGGAGCAATGCTATCACTTCCAGGATTGCTGTAGGCATGTTCCTGATGTTCCTGTCCTGCTCTCTTCCCCTGAATTTTTCTGGAGTAGGTTGCGTCTGTGTTTAACTGGTGGCTTCTTTCTCCTTCCCAGTCCTTGCCAGGCCCCTGGTGAAGGGCTTCTTGCTGTTAACAGTGGCTCAGCTGGTAGTGTGGAAGAAATGAGGAAGCATCAATGCTCAGCCATGCTGTGCGGTGGCCTTGCTTTTTGGTGTAGCAGAATCAGCTCCAGTAGGTGCCAGCTGCCAGCACAGCGCATAAAGTCACTCTGGGCCTCAAGTAGTGCTTGCGTATGACTGTTTGCACAGGAAAAGGCTTCCTGCGTGCATACTGAGGTACAGATTGCCAGGTCTTGCCTTATCACCACTCATCTCTAAAGTGTCACCCCTTCCCGACTTTTTGTAGCCTTTTGAAGAAAATACAGCAAAATTATTTTCCAGCTGATGTGGATAATAACATTTATTAGTGTTTCCATGTCTGCTTTTCCTGTAATTATAATGCACTGTTATTCCAGGAACCACAATTGTGTACTAGTAGTTCAGGAGATGGCTTTGATTTCAGAAGGAGGACAGGAAAGGTGTCAGACATGTATTGTTGATCTGCGTGTAGGTTCACACTTCTTTTCCTTTTATTTCAGTCAGAAAACGTCTTTACATTTCAGAGGAGCAGATAAATGCCATTATTTACATCACAGATTTTTTTAATTAAGTATTTTTTTTTTAAGGCAAATGCTGGAACAGTTAGATGGAGCTACCAAAACTTCTTTCAGAATAAACAAACAAGAAACCCTTTGCTTCTTCAGTATCAACTTTCAGTTGAAATAAATGTTATAAGTGAAGCTCAGAAGCTCCTAGGCAAGAGGATGTTGGTCTAGCCTTAACTATTACTGAAGAGGCAGGAAAATGCTGTAGCAGGTGACCTCTTTGTGTGACAGTAATGTATCAGCTCTGTGGTGTAACTGTGTAATTCCAAAAATGACATTTACTGAGGTCTTCTAGCTCAGTTTCACAGCAGAATGCAAGGCATTAAAACCCTTTTTAATTTTTGACTTTCTGATTGGCTTCTTATAGGTCACACTTCCTCCAAATCTCATCTTTAAATTTGCAAATGTAATTGGTAAGGTAGGTTTCTTGATATGTTCACAGAAGCGTTGATTTCACATAGTTAAGCCTGGTCAAACTTGTGCTTTCTCATTGTATCTTTATCTTACTGCCTTTATCAGGTACTCATTAATGAGTGAAGGATCAAAAAGTTGGACGGTGGCCAAGAAGCAATGGAGAATAAAAGTTTAGAAGGTTCCCCATCAGACCTAAAGTTAGTGGCTCACCCGAGAGCAAAGAGTAAAGTGTGGAAGTACTTTGGGTTTGATACCAATGCAGAAGGATGCATATTGCAGTGGAAGAAGATCTACTGCCGTATTTGCATGGCACAAATTGCCTATTCAGGAAACACATCCAACCTTTCCTACCACCTTGAGAAAAACCACCCTGATGAATTCTGTGAATTTGTGAAAAGCAACACTGAGCAGATGAGGGAAGCCTTTGCCACCGCCTTTTCAAAAATCAAGCCAGAGTCATCACAGCAGGTTGTTCAAGATAGTCTCATCATGAAAACCTACCAGAACTACGAAAACAAAAAGCATCAGGAACTGACATCTGCAGTCATCAGCTTAATTTGCGAGGGGATGTATCCGGCCTCTATCGTTGATGAGCCCACCTTCAAAGCCCTCTTGAGAACAGCAGACCCCAGGTATGAACTTCCAAGCCGGAAGTACTTCTGTGCAAAAGCTATTCCTGAAAAGTACAATGCCATTAGAGAAATTGTGCTGAAAGAGCTCACTGAGGTTCTGTGGTGTGGCATATCCACGGACATGTGGAGGAGCGAAAACCAGAACAGGTCGTACGTAACGGTCGCTGTTCACTTTCTGAGCAGCAGTCCTGCCAACTGCCTGGCTGTGAACTCACGGTGTTTGAAAACATTTGAAGTACCAGAGGATAATACTGCAGAGACTATTACACGAGTCCTTTATGAAACGTTCATTGAGTGGGGGATCAATACAAAAGTCTTCGGTGCTACAACAGATTACAGTAAAGACATTGTGAAGGCTTGCTCTCTCCTAGATATTCCCATACAGATGCCTTGCTTGGGGCACACTTTTAATGCAGGAATACAACAGGCTTTTCAGCTCCCCAGACTCTGCAGCCTTCTTGCCAGGTGCCGAAAACTTGTGGAGTATTTTCAGCAGTCTACACTCGCAATGTACATGCTGAATGAGAAGCAGAAGCAGCAGAATGTTCTCCACTGCATGCTGGTAAGTGACCGTGTTTCCTGGTGGGGAAGCACGCTTGCTATGCTGCAGCGCCTCAAGGAGCAGCAGTTTGTCATTGCGGCTGTTCTTGTGGAGGACAGCAACAACCACCACCTCATGCTGGAATCCAGTGAGTGGAATACAATCGAAGGGTTGGTGGAGCTGCTGCAACCTTTCAAGCAGGTTGCGGAGATGATGTCTGCTTCAAAGTACCCGACAATAAGTATGGTGAAGCCACTTCTCCACATGCTTCTAAATACTACCCTGAACATCAAAGAGAATGATTTGAAAGAAATCAGCATGGCAAAGGAGGTGATTGCTAAAGAGCTGTCAACCACGTACCAGCACACGCCTGAGATAGACATGTTTCTCAACGTTGCAACTTTCTTGGATCCCCGCTACAAAAAACTGCCTTTTCTTTCAGCCTTTGAACGGCAGCAGGTTGAAAACAGAGTGGTGGAAGAAGCAAAAAGCCTGCTGGAGAAAGTAAAAGAAAATACTTTTAGGACTGAGGAGAAATTCTTTGCTGTTTCGGAAGAGCCCCCTGTGAAAAAAATCCTCATCTCCTCTACTCCTCCTCCTACCAGTGTCATCAACAACATGCTGGCAGAGATCTTTTGCCAGACGGGAGGCGTGGAAGACCAGGAGGAATGGCATGCTCAGATTGTTGAGGAATTGAGCAACTTCAAGTCACAAAAGGTCCTGGGTTTGAATGAAGACCCGCTGAAGTGGTGGTCTGACAGGCTAGCTCTGTTCCCAGTTTTACCAAAGGTTCTTCAAAAATACTGGTGTATTCTGGCCACACGGGTCTTCCCTGAACGTCTTTTTGGTTCTTCTGCTAATGTTGTAAGTGCAAAGAGAAACCGGTTAGCCCCAGCTCATGTGGATGAGCAGATCTTTTTGTATGAAAACAGTCGGAATGGGTCTGAGGCAGAACTGGAGGATGAAGACGAAGGAGAGTGGGGTTTGGAACAGGAACAGATTTTTAATTTAAATGACTCAGTAAATGTAAACAACAATTTCTTTAATATTCGAGACAGTGGGTTTGTTTAACAGGACTGCTGTAGTACATTTAATAGCAAAGAAAATAAGGTATTTGTCTTAAGTTACCAAAAATACTTTGGTTTTATGCTATGAATGCTGTAAATATTGAACAGTTGTAACAAACTTGATTTAGCTTCCATTGTCTTATGTTTTTCCCACTGTCTTAAACCATGAATGACTTATGATTAAACAGCACTGAAATGAACGAGAAATAAATTCTGCAAAGACCGTGATTTGTGACTGTGGCCCAGATTTCAGAAAGCACTTACCCATGTGCTGCCTTTCTCCTTGCTTCAGTGGGAGACAAGCGCATGATTATGTGCTTTCTATCATAAAAATATTTTCCTAAATTAGGACCCTGAGCAAGGGTGTTTTTAAGATTTATGCCTCCATTTGTAAATCCTGTGTGACTCAGGATATTAGCTTTAAATACTGGATTTTAAAACATTTTTAAAATCCATAAATCTGAGCAGTGAATATTTTTAGAGTGTGTCAATGCTATGGAATGAAAAAAGATCTTGAGCCTGATTTTCTTTTTCACTACCTCATGTCTTAGGCCTGGTCTATGCTAGAAAAGTTCAGCTGGTATCATTCTGTCAATTAGGAGACTGATGTATTATTATTTTAACTGTTACTGTGCTGGCATAGGCTGTAGTGTGGTTGCACTTATACTGGGATAATTTATTTTCCTTTCCAGTGCGGTATAAATGGTATGTAAGCCGGTATTGCCGCATCCACATTAGTTTGGTTTTGCCATTTAACTGCAGCAGCTAAATGGGAAAACCTTTTCTTTCTTTTTTTTTTTTTACTGTCTAGGCAAGCCCTGATTGTAGTCTCTCGTGCTTTTACAGAATGGTAATGAAGCGTGCAGGGTCGAGGTGGCGTTGGGTTACCTTTGCTTTGTGCCTACATTATGGCTGAGCCATGTGGTGCAAAGCAGGCAAGGCATCAAGTCCCCTGGAGGTCAAGGTTAGGAAGGAAGGAAGGAGAGGGCAGGGAGACGTCTGCGGGCCCTGGGTCTAACAGTCTGTCTATCTTATAAAGTCCTTAACCTCTTAATTTAAATGGGGACTTTGCCCTGGGTAGCTAGAAAATTTTGTTAGCATGAAAAGCAAAATAAAAAGCTTTAATATTATGTAAATATATTTAAAAGAAGGGGACCCCTCTGTTTCCCTATGTGTATTTAGTCAGTCTTTAAAATTGTTTCTTATTACATTAGCACCTAAAACCTCTTTTTTTTTTTTTTTCCTCCTGTCTCTTTTTGATTCAGTTTATAGAGTGGACTTTAGTCCTGTCCAGTCTAATGCTTGAGTACAGTTTCATATTAGTTGTTGTGTATTGTAACTTCTCCCTTTGTGTCTCTGCGCCTGAGTGTTTTAAGCCCTTTTGAGAATTTGGCAAACAAGAAAAAATTAAAAACCTAGTCCCAAATTCCCCATCTCTTATGAAATACTGCAGGTCATAAAAAGGATTATAGTTCATGGTTGGCACAGAGTGGGATGGCAGCCAGCATTTTTCCCTGAGGTGTGCAAAGGAGGGCACTTGGCTCTAGTTACAGTCAAGGTTTGCTTGGGGTTTTACTTTTGTAACTGGTGTCTTACCCCCCACCTCAGCTTTAGTCTGTGGAACTGTTGAGCACAATCTTTCTGGAGAGAGGCCTGTTGAAGACTGGCCATTGCTGTTCTGGGGGAAGAAAGTTGGGGGGTTTTGTCACAGTGATACCCAAGGACATCTGGTTGTAGAAGGGGCCCAGCCAGGAGGACCATACAAAAATGAGAATTGTGGTGGAGTTGAATCTGTTGCCAAACTGCTTGTTTGTTTTGGTTTAATAGTTTCTGGAAGTTGGAGACCTCTGTGTTCTTTGTAGGTGGAGGGAAGGGGTGGGTGGATGGGGAGGAAGGACAGGGTTTGGAGTAAATGCGTGGAGTAAATAGCAGCAAACTACCTGGCACATTTAAGCCCAGGAAAAATGCACTTAACAGGTGGTGTGGCCTCTGTTGGGCTGTCAGTAAGCCTGGTTTTTCACACTCCAGTCCTGTGAAAATTAATTTGCACTTTTACAAAGTACATACACAATGCATCCCATTGAACGTTGCTACTTGCCAGGTTCACTGAGGAGGTATATGGGATTGCCCAAGCTGCAAAACACAGGGTTGGCCTAAACTCCCACAGGTGTGCAGGCTATCTGTGAGGGTAGTGAAGCCAGATTATGGAAGGGAGGGAGATACAGCAGGTCTCTTATTGATGTTACCTGGTCTCCTGTGACACCTCTGCAGTCTGCCAGGAAGACCCCTTGGGTTTTACGTTCATTGATTGCCAGCTGGTGTTGGTTGCATCCACTTTTACCACCTCCACCTGCTACCACAACTGCTGGCCCTTGAGGAGCCATTCAAATGCTAGCACGAGGTGTGCAGATCCTCTGTTACAAGAGCATAATTAAAAGCCATGACCTAGCAACCAAGGTAGAGAGCCCTGAGCAACAGTCCCCTGGTCTGTGTTCATTCTGCCCGCCTTGACAGCATCCATCTCCTGTTTCCATCTTTGTTTAGGGACTAAATGTATGCAGTTTCACTGAGATTGGTTCAATGCACTACTCTCTTCCTTCCAGCTTCTTTTTAGTTTTTGGTATCCAAAATAAAACTGTAGTTGGTTCAATTGATGTGTCTCAGAATTCTTTTTAAAAAAGGAGAAGGAAAAAAAGAAAAAGAACAAAGCCATTGTTAGTCCTACCCATTGTTTGTGAGGTTTTTATTTAATGTTCTAAGCCTGGAATATTGTTAAATAAACCAGAAAAATAAGTCAGTTACTAGATTGTCTGATGTGTGTTCATATCTGTAGCACTTTACGACTTTGAACTCTTCTGCAACAAGGGAAAGTTATATTCTAAGGTTTTGAAGCTATGCATTTATTTTCCTTTGATCTTGTAAGTTATTAAAAAAAAAATGCTGTACAAATCTTTTGAATTAAAAAAGAAAAAAAGGTGAAAAATGTCAGAAGTTTAGATGGTTTCACTTTCATACGTGTGGTGTTTCTCATTTAACGACATGATTTTCTGTTGTTTTGTTGGGTGGAGAACTGAAGTTGCAAAGCTGTTTTAAATATTGCCACAACGTGAGTTAAATCTTGGTGCTGTTGCCAAGGGTGGGCCCAGAACGCATTTCCAAATTACGCTATTAATTCAGATTTATGTTTGTGTTTCTTGACAGCTCATTTGAATCCATAGCTTAATGTTTCCTTTCCTTTTTGGTACAGTTAAAACATCTTTTTGGAGGGGCAGTAGAAGAGCTTCAGCTTTTCAGCGCTCTCGTGCGGGAAAGTTAATTTTTTAACAGGCTCTCAAAGGACGTTCTTTATGTCAAAAGAAGAAGAATTGCCTTTTGCCGCCAGCTAAGTATTTCCAATTCAGGATTAAAATTCAGTGGGCTAGGCAAGATTTCCTGGGGTTAACAACATAACTAAAGGCAGATTTGTGTGACTGACCACCCTTTGCAAGCATTTCACCTCTCACTGCCATCAGGGATTACTGTAAGGACAAAAGGAAAACCCCGAACCAAACTGAACCTGAAGAAGTGAAGTATTCCAACAAACCATGTGTGAGATGCCTCAGTTTAAATGAAGGGAATAAAGTTCTGGGTTATTTGGAAAGGACATTTTTTTAAGTTTCTGTCGCTGCAGTGCTTTAGTTTAATTTGAAGGGTTTTCTTTAACTAATGTCATGGTGTTCCAGTTAGCTTTATGGGAGCATTTGTATGCAGGGACACAGGGATATTAAAAGCCAAAGAAACACTAACTGGCTATTTGCAATATTTTGTAGGACTTCGAAAAAAGTTAAAGGTGATGTGTAGTTCATGATTTAGTGATTTTCATGTGATAGGTTAAAAAGAAGGGGCTGCCCAAGGACCTCATTTCTGGAGGAGGGGACATATATGGGTTTGAGCCCAGAAGTAGTGTATTTTACATATTCCATGACAATTGGGTAAAGGAAACTTCGTGTTGGAAAAACTGCATTTTAGTCTCTGCACACCATAGTCCTTTTGGTGGTTTCCAGTTCTGAAGTTCTGGCGAGCCTGTTTCTGGTGATGCAGTGTTATCTATCTAGTGTGGGCTGTCTTTTTGGCTGTGCTGAGGAGACTGTCTTACATTGGCTCCTGGTCTGTTAAGGTTTTGTGTCTTTTTTTCTTTCTCTTTTTTTCCCCCATGCGAAGACTATATGGTCTTCCTCACCATATTTCCTCCAAATTACTAGCCTTCTGCTACATGCAAGATGTATTTTATTTTTAGGTGGTGTAGGGAAATTACAGAAATCGGGTTTGCTTTTTTAATAACAGTATTTGGTGCTGTAGAGAGAACTTAAAAGACCCAGTGTCATTTTACGTTGACTTAAAAGCACATCAGTAAAGTCTGTCTAATGACTTGATACTGTTTAAACTGGAATTTCAGAACAGCACTACAGTTGCTGTATAATGCTGTCATTTTTACGTGCAAATGCATTCCCTTGAGGTTGAACAAGAGAAATCTATTAAATAGATTTTTTCTATTTCTGCAGTAATTTTCAGTGCCCCTGCAGTTGGGTTAAAATATCACAAGGGAATTGAGTTTACTGTAAAAAACCAAAACACTGTCTGTAAGCTTACCTTGTTTTCTAAAAACCTTTTTAGTGATAAAATTTGATTTACATTTTTTTAGAAGTGCAAAGGCTGTTGGAGAAACTGTTTGCAAGTGAGAGGCCCTCAGACTCTGAAGTGTTAACATTATGCTTTTTGAGCATTTTTATTGACATTTCCACACAGCGTGGTATTGATTTCCCTTGCTGCCAGAAGAAAACGTTAGGTGTTCACAGAAGTGATCCTGCCATTTACAATGTGTTGATCAGATGTATCTTTTTGAGAAGTGCTGGAAAGGTTGTTACCTTCTACACATATGTGCTGGTTTCCATTGCAAATAGCCCTTACTTCCAGTGACTTGAATTTGCAAAATCATACTCCTGTGTCCTGCCTCTTCTCCCTGGCTCTGCCTGGGCAGAGCACTGCGTCGGGAAACAGCAGGGAGAAGTCCTGCGCACCACTGTGGTTTTCTTCCCTTACAGAGAGACTGTTCTTTGAGAGCAGGTGAACTTGGTTCAAAAAGAGTTTAAACTAGTCCTTGTTCTCGCCCACTGGGGCTACATCGCCTATGTCATGCTGCAAAAAGGCAGAGCCAATGATTTCTCCCCCCAGAGTGATATACATTGTTTACTTGAATATGTTGCTTAGTTGGACCAAAATTGCCTGCTTAAGGGGCAAGATGATGAGCAACTGGGCTCAACACAGCTAGAAAAATATGATGTGTGTAAATGGCATAATAAGCAGTAATGGTCCTTACTGCATTCAAGCCCAGGTTGCATAGGGCCTTGAGCAACCTTGTCTAGTGGGAGGTGTTGGAACTTAGATGATGTTAAGGTCCCTTCCAACCCAAACCATTATGTGATTCTATGTTGGGGTAGAAGCAATTTGTGCTCCTCTGGTTGTTTGGGTTTTTAAGATAAATATCTTAACATCATACCAGTTGGTGCTCTAGGCTGAAGCTGTGCCTTGGAAATTTTGTCATTATTCAAGTAGTTAAGTGCTTAATACTGACATAGAAGAAGAGTGTTTTGTGGCATTCAGATAAAGATTTTTATATAGAGGGTAAAGCTGCAGTTCCTATTCGATAGCTGTTTTGGAGCTAACATTTATAGTGGTTTTACTGGTATAAATATCATGGCCAGAGTTACACACACATTCAGAAGCAGTAGGTTAGCCTTGTTTTAAGAAGAGACAGGAGAGGATACTTCTATTTTTAATAAATCAAGAAATGTCTGTTTTAACATTCTTGGATAGAAGACTAATTAAAATGCATTTGTAAATGTTTGTGGTAGTAAAATAATTTATGTAGATATATCTACAGAGAGTTAATCCCTTTGGTTAACTTTGGATACTGAAAGTATGAGTATATTTGTCCATGTCTGCATGTGCATGATGTCGTGTTCAACAGCTATTCCCCAGACAATGCAGAATAAGGTTATTTTTAAAAAGGCAGTGTCTTTGATTGCATACACTTTTCTGAGAATGTTGTTATCCCAAGTATTTGCAACCAGGAGTGAGGAATGAATCTTTATTTCTCAATGGATGCTGCTTTGCTTTGATATTTGAGACACTTTGTGTCTCTGTACATCACTGTCTTTATTGACACTGTAATTGAAAGGGTTTAATTCTCCTTTTTTTTTCCTTTTTTTTTGAATGTGCTTTTTCAGCATGAGTCATCAGTGAGGTTTACAGTGTTAGGAATTTACAGTCATAACAAGGAAGATGTCAAATCAGCATCAGGAAAGCTCATGCCAGAAACATCCCCTCCCGTGTCATGAATGCCGTGCTCCAGGGGAAACCTTCATCTTCTCAAACGTGGCTTTCTGATGTGTGTGTGAGAAGGAGAAAATAGAAGTGCTTTTGCAAACAGTGATAGCTCTGGTCTGTGGGTGGTAGTACAGTTTGCTGTGAGTTTGTGCACTGGGGTGCACTCAGTGGTTTGGCACCAAATTTCAGTTTCTTGAGCATGCAGCAGAACTTAATATGAACAGAAAGAATTTAATAACAAATATGCAAAAATCAGTTACTTCATTGATGAGACCAAATAGGAAGTGGTTCCATCTAGGAAAAATACTGAAATTGTAATAGAAGCCTGGAATCCCTGTCTGAAATCCTGACAGCATTTAAAAATGCTAAATGACTAACTTCCATCTAATCTGACATTTCAGAACTCTGAACAACAGCTGTTTTACATACTTCTTGGTGTCTCCATGCTGCCAGCAGTGAGCTCTTTTTGCTTCAAAACCCTGCACTCCCACATGTCCAGGCAGCAGTTTTAGGTAATAAGGTAATGGAGAAGAACAGAAGAACAAGCCCTTACTGTAATCTGTCCTCTAGTGTGCAGGACTAGGCTGAAATTTCTGTTTCTGAATCATTTTTTGACACAGTCTCTGGTCTGCCACAGATACGCATTCATATGCAATACAGGAACTTGCCAGTGACCATAAATCTGGCAGGTCCCAATGGAACGAGTGCTGTGGTGAGAAAGAGCCAGTCTTGTGGATGAGTGAAGCCTTCTATGCATGGTATGTATCTCTTTTTGTCCCCAGTTTTCAGCCCTTTTTATTTCCTTTGCAGGTAGTATTTCCTTTGCTGTGTTATTTGCTGTGTGGGTTTTGCATTCAAAATGTAAGAACAGGAGAATGTTACCTGTGTGCTTTCAGGACACGGTGAAAGTAGGCAGAGGTTCACCTGCAGTGTTTGCATGAGCACTAGGGTAAGAATGGTGTTTAATTTATCCCGTAGGGTTGCGAATGTGAGACTGTCATTGCTGCTAGGAGATTTCTGCATGCCATGTCAGAGAAGTGAGCTGAGAAAAGAGCAGTCTTGTGCATGTTGTATCAGAAGGTGTGATGCAATCCCCACATGAACTTAAAGCAGTCACATGAAGTAGTTCTTTTGTAGTCCTGCAAACAGACTAACCACCTTGTTCATGCCCTCCGCACTCCACCACCCCTTCATTACTTCGGCTGATATTTACCAAGATTTCACAGTTCTTTTTGGAGAGATATATTCACAGATAATACAAGAAGCAATTTGTCAGTTGTTGAACTATTGCATATACTTTCTGTGCTTTTTTTGGCAATGCGTTATCAGAGCTGATGGAAGATAAAATTGTTTTTTTAACCTGGAGATGGGATCCACACACATCTAAAGTGGGTTGCCATGCACAGAGACTGCTACACTCTTCCTGCAGGTCTGTCTGCAGCGCTGGTCGACTGGCTGTACTTCTACCCTTTCTCTAGACTGCTTAGGAAAGTTGCTGTGGTCTGCAGGGGGAAAAGAGATTCCTCCAGAGTGTTTCTGCAGTGTTTTAGTGTTGCTGGAGCTGCTTGCTGGTCTGCACATGCCTGAAGGAAGGGAATGGGCTAGGGTTTTTCCTGTAATCCTGCTTATTCCCTTGGCTGGTTGACCACCTGAGAAGAGGATCGGGTGGAAGGTAATCCTGCTGGGTGATAAGTTTGCAAACACTGAGACTATTTAATGATTCATTCATTTTATATTTATTTTTAGGATAAGATCAAATTGATACAAAATGTGGCCTAAAAAAGAACTTTCAGACCTTTCGCACTAGCTCCTTGAGATAGATGTCCACTTACAGATTTACAGATTTAATCTCTAAAAGCTATCCATTTTGCATGCTCTGCCTTCAGAACCACTAGAAATGCCAGCATCGCAAGCGTATCTCTCTTAAGTATCTTAAATATTGACATTTTGAGGTGGGCTGTGTCTGCAATGCTTTTTTCAATACAAACCACAAATTTTCATTTTCCATATATCCATTTTCTCTTCCATTGTGCTTCAAAGGTTAGTCTTCGTAGGATCATTCTGTCTCAAATGAGCTATTCAAACACTTCAGGTCCTAAGCATAGGTGGGCTTCTGAAGTCAAAGAAATGTTTTCCCCCCTGACTTATAAGCTGGAAGGCTTAATTACTCCATTGCTGAGAGAGGCAAATGCAACTGTGGTTTTCCAAAATAAGGGAGAACATGAAATGTAAATAATTACATTTTTTTAAGTTAAAATTCTGAGAATAAAAGCCTTAAGTGTAAGCACTTCATTTTTGCCCTGTTACCCACATCATTGCTCTATGCTCTGGACCTATGGTATTCTGTTGAGCATACAAGCGGAAGAACAACCTTCTATTTAATCATTATTTTACTTGCGAGGATGTTTCAGTTTACATGATTTAATCTTAAGAAGCTTAAAATCAGGAGTTTCAGCAGATGTGAATGAGCATTTCTGTTGCTTGGTCCTTCCTTGAAAATCAGGAACTTTTGCTCCTTGTTAATGCAGAACAAAGAAGGCAAATTTCCTGAGTCCAGTATTATAAGTGGAAGAGTGGGTGTTTGCTTCATGCTCATGTAGCTGAAGCACGGATAGATTTCAGAGCTGGGTGATGGGCTGCTTGTACTTGTAGGGCATCTGGGTCTAAAAATGGACAGATAGGATACATGGCCTTTGCTTCCATGTCATTCCTATGCCAGTAAATGTGATGCTTCATCCCAAGAACTAGCTGGTCATGCAATTAGGAACTTCTGCAGTCAGTCAGTGTCTCTGCTTTTTGGGGGCTGTTTCGAGTAGGATCTGCTTGTTTAGGTGATGGAGCAAACTCTGTTAGCATTAGAGATGCTGCAACTCAAGAAAATGAGCTATAAAATGTGATTGTTCCTTTACATCGTAAAAAGAATTGTTTATCCAAGTTCCCCTCAGTCACGCTGAAGGCACTGAAGATTGTAGAAGTTAAGCTGAGGAACGTAGAGCTTTACTGCTGGGCACTAGAGTAGGTGGAGGTCTTGAGTCATGCAGGAGCTCATGTGGACTCTACCATGAGTCTTCCTTGTGTGGGACAAGTTGCACAATCAGAAATCTTGTTTGGCTTAGATGTGAGTGCTGAAGCAGCCTTGAAAAGTTTTGCAAGGCCGGAAGGCAGGAGGAAGTGTCCGTGGACCCCATGATGTTATTTTTAGAGATATTTTTGTGGTCGAGTCATAATATGTCAGTTTGCTTAGACCATGCAGATACTGTTCCACCACAAATGGTCTCCCTTGCTCAGTGCTGGAGTAGCGTTGAAGTTACACAGGCACTTACGTATAATCTTGATTCAGTTATGGTAAAGCTTTTAATGCACTGAACAAATAGAGTCTTATGAAATATTTTGATAATCTGTGTCACTAAGATTATGTGCCATGCCTTGCAGACAGGGCAAGATTCAAAATTTGGGCAGTTACTAGCGTAATGGTATAAT